>JASANE010024173.1:0-89892 GCA_030248225.1 Trileptium ribeirensis | reverse complement strand
GTCCAACAAATCTAGTGCTTTTACACGATGGTAAATCGGAATATCAAATTCGAATAAATGAATTCAAACTTTACATTTCTAAAATAAAGTTAACAAAACAGGCACTAGAACACCAATCTCGACTCTTAAGTACCACGTGAGCAAATTATTTCGGAATCAGGTATAAAATACATACCCTATCTGTAAACAAAGGGTTACAAAACGTAGACTGGACAATTTTTGAAGGAAATCTACCTCGTAGGATATACATATGGTCCATTCTGCAGGAAGCTTATGGAGGTTCGGCAAAGAAAAATTTGTTTGAATTTTCCCTTCCGGATATGGACCATTTCACTATATATATGAACGACGATTGCTATCCGTGCAATATCTCTGTACCTTGTAAAAACTCTAGTGCATTACGGTGGTAATATTTTACATTCCAGGCATTGAATTATAAAAATGATAACTTGGGTTTAAACCCAACAGCATTTAAACCAGGTGCTGGATATCAAATATTTTGCATTGATTTGAGTCGAGACCATAGCAGTGATTGTAATTACTTGAGCAACCCTGAAGACGGGCAGCTTCGATTGTGTATTGATTTTTCAAGTGAGCTTAATAAAGCAATTGTGATTTTCGCTATGGGAGAGTACCCAGCGGAGTTACAAATTAATGCAAACCGCGAAGTTATATGGAATAAAAATGCTTAAAACGACTGACTGTGTACATAATAGCAATCATGGCTAACGAAAGTGTATACAAGTCTAGGTTTGACAAGACCCTTGTAGTATGTATCCTTGTTACCTTAGGAATTATTATTGAAACAGTTTTAATTTTCCTAAATGTCAATTGTCATTATTGCACTAATTTGGAAACAAAATCTAGTTGTTTGGATGAATGGGATAATATATCCCATGAGCTATGGGACGCTTCTAAAGGATATGACATTTACTGGATTAACAAAAGCTCATCCAATCTGCATTTCAATGTACGGTTGAAACCACCTGCTAATGAAACATGGTAAGAATGGAGAAATGGTTTATCTGTTCAATGTATTTCAACATTTATTTACAAACTTATCAATAAGCTATCAACACGGTTTGATGCTTGTGCGGGCTGTAGGTATATATCGTGGATACACCTTTACAAACTGTTATATGGGACGAGATTATTGTCGCATCTTGCTACATATGACTTGGATAAAGTTTTACGGCAACGATATGTCGGTGTGAATATTGTAAAAGCTTATCAAAATTGAATGTTTGGTTGGTTAGACTGGAGAGTTAAAAATTAATACTCTGGTGGGTTATAAAGCAAATGTCCGTGAGTTTTCAAAAGAAGGTATAGTTGTATTATTTGTATTGTGTCATTATATGTGTTTCTTGGTATTGGAATAAAAAAACACATAATGACAGCCATTATGTAATCATATAAAGTCATCTGATGATTCCCTTGGCGGGGATGAAATGTTTTGATGAGTATAAAAAGAAGTAGTCTTCAGTTTTAACTCAGTAAAATGCATTTGCGACTAAGTAACCATTTTAAGTATGGGCACACTGGTAATACATGTGCCTCTGGTAATGCAATCCTTACAAGTGATTACATGAACAATATTGTAGAAACTGTACTGTATGGAGACGATCATTTCAAACGCTCTGACAGTCGCATAGAACATTTTAAAATGTTTAATAAAGTGGTGGGGTATCGTGGTTGGAATGGTAAAGCGGGGAAAATACTATGTGTCATAACGGAGGGCAATACAGTCATTACAGCGTACACCTATACGTATGCTGTTCATGCACGCATACGAAAACACCAGTTGCGCGATATGATGACGCAATAGAATATTTACGTGTTCGGTATATAATTGTATATAAATGCTCCCGTTTGTTCTCGATTATATCATTTGTAATCACTGCAACAATGGAACAAGCACTGTTACGGGTTAAACTTATGTACTTGGTAGCGGGGATACGAGATTGTCAAACGACAGTTAAACAGTTCCGCAAACAATGTAAAGAAAGTGGGGAATGCATAGACGGATTGTCTGCAGAAGAAGCAGAACTCCTACAGTTAAAAAACACACGTAGAGAAATGATAGAAGCTGTAGAATTTATTAGTAGATTGATGAAAAATGGACTGTCGTTTGAAAAAGCATTGTATAAGTTTTCTTTTGTAAATCCATGTTTCTGCGCATGTTATAATGAAAAAATTGTTTCTTTATTTATGGGTAAATAATAATTTGATAATAAAAAATGTTATAATGCCAGAATTTTTTAAGTGTGTCTGATGTTTAACATCCAGTGCTCAGACGATAGATGGAATAAGACTTGTTGCAAGAAACTGTCGTTTTTACTATATTGTTTTACACAAGAGGGGGTAAGATAGATTGGTAAATGTACAAACAAAAACGGTAAAATTGATATTTCAAAGCTATGACAGTTTCATGTATGAGACAGATATTCTATGTGCGTAGCTGCGTCATGTTTGGTAGGTGATGAATATATATCTGCCTGGCATGATGCAGTTTTCTTTCACGGGGAACCATAATGACTGTACACTAAATTCCGATGATTCATGGTATTACTCCATGAATATAAAACTAATGAAGCACATTAGGTTTGTAGTGAAGTGAAGACTTGTCTTTATTAAAAAATAGATAAAAATAATCATACAAATATGGTTATTACATACAAAAAATAATTTAATTTCGAACGTTTTCATTTTCAAAAAGTTTATCTTTTATCTGGTGGAATAGTTTCATGGAGAAAGGAATATTGAGCAACGTGCATGCGTCAGTCACGTCTTGTTTGCAGTAACGTGATGAATGCAAGCATCCACCAATTTCGGTATGAGCCCGTTGTCCCGGCTCCTCGTAGTAGCATGCGTCACATTCGTCCGTATACCGCACGCCCAGCTTCTCCAACACCCGGTCAACATTTTCCTCCACCAAGCTGTCTTGTCGGAACAGAATACGATCTTGAACGCGTTTCCACACCATTTCTTGTATTAACATTATGTCAATGCAAAGAAGAGTGCTGAGTACACTCCAAAATTCATTCTCGATGATGAGATGCGGATCTTCCACACGGTTGAAATCGATTCGTTCGTAGACCATATCCGCGAGTCGTTGAGCTTCATCTGTTCGTCTGAGATCACTGCCCATTTGATCCTCAACAGCATCCCGCATATTTGTTGGCTCCGGTTTGAGGACTGTAGAGCTGGTATCGTGTAGTTGGTCTTCTGAATGCCCAGCGGAACTTATATCGGGTTCGTCAGCAGTAACAATAGCAGTGATTTGAACCTCGTCGTCGTTGGGACAATCGCTGTGGTTGCTACAGTACTTTAAGATTGAAGCTTGCGAAGTCATAGCTGTATTTGAAAGAAACAACTGAGAAAATTGAAGTTTGTAAGAAACTCAAACTGATGAGAGCAGAAAGTGATGAATCTTGAGAAGATAGAGTCACTTAAGTATCTTTTTGGAAGCATGTGTTCCAATTTAAGAATCATTAATAGTTTATTACAATGTAACCCACCAACCCAGTTTCAATAATTATCATGCAATTACCACGCTCATTGCAAAATTTAGAGACAATAATTTGCACTATATTTATTTCCTTTCAATAATGTAACCACACCATCTCAATCTTTCCGTGTACAATTCTAGCTTCAGACAGACTAATCATTACATAGTGGGGTGACTCCAGCCTTCGGCGGGGGTAGTCCGCCGGCGGGGGGGGCATTCCTCCATTTTTCATCCACGAAAATAGTGAAAAAGTAATAGCACCATTGTGACCAACGTGTTCGAAAACCAATAACCCACCTAATTGTAACAAAGAAATAGCTACAACATAGCTAACAATTAATAACAGTATCGTGATTAGCGTGTTCTAAAAGCTATAGCCACAATCTTTTAGTCTAAACATGTATAAATTTGAAATGGTTAAGTTTCATAGAGGTCTAAAACCCCTATTGTAACCTAGAAACCGCTAAAAAATATTAGCACCACTGTAGTCAGAGTGTATAACTAAAAATTATTAACACAATTGTAATCAGCGTGTTCGAAAATCTATATCTCACCCCAACGTGCACGACAATAGCGAAAAACTAATAGCACCATTGTGAACAGCGTGTTAGAAAACCTATAAGTGTTGCCTTTTAGCGAAAACATACATGTATTAAAATTGTTCATTTTCGTAGAAAGCCAAACTCCCCAGCTTAACATTAAAATCGGTGAATCCTAGTCAAAAACTAGTAGCACCATTGTGATTAGGGTGTACGAACACCTATAACCGCCATATATTTTATCGAGAACATATATAAATTTCAAATCACCAATTTTCGTAGGAACCCAAAGTTCCCTCTCGAAAACCTATAACCACAGTCTTTATCGAAAGCACATATAAATTTCATAGGGGTCTAAAGCTCCTATTGTGACTTAGAAATCAACAAAACTAATAACACCACTGTAATCAGTGTGCTCAAAAACCTATACCTCACTCCAGAATAGCATGAGAATAGCGAAAAACTAATAGCACCACTGTAATCTGTGTGTTCGAAAACCTACACCTAATCAACGTAAGATGAGGTATATTTGACAACTGTGTGATCTTAATTAAATAGCATAACCCCCAACCTGCTGTAGTTAAGAATAAAAGCACGCCTATTATTAAATATATTATGCTCGTTATTATTAATTGCACATCATCAAGATCAACACGTCGTTCTAGTATTGTAAACAATCCCAAAGAAGATGTAATAAAAATAATTCAACCTGCTTCGTGAAACATTTGACACTGTTCATAACTGTAAAACATTTCATTTAAAAGGTGTTAAATTGTAAAGTTTTAAACGTCAACATGACCATGATGTCATAAACTCGCCAAGAAAAGTAAATAGTAACCTTCATTTTTCCATAGCTCAAAAACTATAATGGTTATCAACATTTGATACGATCATTATTCAACATGTATATATTTGATTTCGTTAGTATATCTGTTGCATTCCACAACAATATTGCGTTTATGTGATATAGATAGGAGCTCTGTCTGTAGTTATCTCCCTCATTCTTGTCATTCCTATCATTTTTGACATTCGTATCATTTTTCAGATTCCTATTGAAAAGTGTGACGTGTTTAAAATTTTGGTGTACTATACGCAAAAACATATGTTTCTTAATTATTGTTTATGTTGAAAAAAGGGTCAAATCACATCACAGTAATCGTGTTAATGTTAAGATTGATTGTTAAACAAAGTTATTAAAATTTGTCACTGTTCGATAATAAAATCGAAGATTAACACCAAAAATAAAAACATCCAGAATAGCAAAACCAAAAAACAATATGGGGAGTAGTAGGTATATATGTATGGGTTGCTTGCAATGCAACGTACTGATTCATGTTTCGGCGAAGTGACTCCAGCCTTCGGCGGGGTATGGTGGGGTGACTCCAGCCTTCGGCGGGGTATGGTGGGGTGACTCCAGCCTTCGGCGGGGTATGGTGGGGTGACTCCAGCCTTCGGCGGGGGTAGTCCGCCGGCGGGGGGGGCCATTCCTCCCTTTTTCATCTACTTAAATTTTAACTCAATTTTAGTGTTAATAAAAATCAGTATCCTCATAACGACAAAAATTATAACACTGACTAAATTAAATATGTCTGAAAGTTTAAAACAAAATTTTGCTGTAAATGCTGCCTTCACAGCCTGCCCGTGACGTAAGCTCAAAATTTTATAGCATCGTAGCTTGTAGAGAGAAGAGACCATACTTACTTTATTTATAGTATAATCTGCCTGAATTAAGCTGAGACAGTGCTTATCGCAACACAATCCTACTTCGGAAAGAGCCATAAATGTATCTAATTTTAATAACCCACAAAACGTATTCATTTTTTGTGGATTGATCAACCTAGTACAAAAAACAACTACCCATTAAACTATAATTACAGACTCCGAAACCAAGGTGTAAGTGCGCATTCTTCAAATAATTTAATGCTAACACTTCAATTTTTCAATATTTTTACAAAATGAACAACCGAATACTACGTATATCAGCGTAGCAACAAAATCGCAATATTAAGCATTTCGGTCATAGTGCCAAATTAATACCCTAATTCTTATGTCTATGTCATCACAACAGTAACACGTTATTCATTTTTAGTCTTCTTCGGTCGACCCCGACCACCAGTTGGCGTCCCGCCATCGGCTTCGCGCTTAGTCCCCTGTAAGGAAAAATGCGATTTATTGCAGTTACAGTCGCAGCCAGAAATATTAGCTGTCGCTTTTGGTGTTAGCAGTGTTATAACATGTTTCGAACAATGATCATTTCTGGCGAGTACTGTACAAATAGCAAGACACAAAATTAATATAACAATTAAAAGACCAGGTCATCAAAACGAAGACCGAACTTAGTTTAGCTTCGCTTGCCTTCATTAAAAAGATTCGATCGTTGTGACAAATTTAAACGAAAAACTGTTTTGTTTTAATAAGAATCAAAACTATTTTTATGAAAACAAATTCATCTTTATTAGAGCGCACGTGATTAAGGCACGTCAAAGTGATATACATTCATGGTAATATAATATATTATTTGAATAATAATGAAACTACAACCATACTTGCTCAAGGTCTAAGGTTCCATCTGTGCAGGGTAGCTGGGTCCTCATGGGGGGAGTGGGATCCCAGTCTCAGTGGGGTAACAACTCTACGCCTATGAGCATACATCGCCTGCGTAGTAACAGAACCATTTTAGAACTTTCGAGAAAAACCGATTTAATGCTGTCATCGTGTAATATAAGTTATAGTGTTTACTAAAACACGTTACACAAAAATTACTTGCGAAAACGAGATAACACAAATGTTACAGTTTCCACGGAAGTTGCATTTACGTGAATCAATAGGTTATGGATTTCAGGGTTGTAATAAATTTTTGTCAGTCTATAGTACGCACCCAGTGCAGTTACTTTTGTTGAATGTCACATAAACACGTCTTTGCTCCGAGGCCAGTCTGCTGCATTCCAGCTCTTGGCAGTAAAAATATGTATAAACAAGGAATGAAGAATTAGCTATCACTGATATACCTTCGTCGAAACAGTGCTCAGAGAATAGCGTCATGACTTCTCAATACTTTTTGTGATGTGTTATAGAAATTAGTTTGCCGTTTTGTCGCCCCAAAAATTAGGCATTCATTGCTATAAGTCATAGTTATAACCATATTTAAATGGCATCGAATGTACAGCAGTGACACATTGCACGCCAACCAATGCGCTTCTATATCTAGGAGGCACCAAGTTTATTGTTTTCTTGCGCCTGGATTAAGTACATCTCTATTGTCGCCACTGTCACTTGACTCCATGTGCTACTAAAGTCACAAGCTGTTTGTATTCCAAGTCGTGAATGAAAGTAGCCGTACTTCGCCTGATACAGTAAAGTCGTTTCAATAGGAAGTACTGGCGCTATACGTGTTTATGCTGAATTGCGTTGCCTACCGTTTTAGGCCGCAGAGACTAGGGTCAGCTTCGACTCCTGGTCCTAACAAAGGGTCAATTACATGACTTTTTCAAACTAGTAACTCTATCGAGATTGCAGCGCGTAGCGAAACATAGGTACACCTACGCCTTTTACGCGCAAAGCCAATCAGCTCCCGATAGCATACGTCGATAATGCTATATGCGAATATCACATAATACTGCACAAAATCAATCACACTACTACATATGCAGGGTCATTTCACGCTACGATGACGTTTTGCCCCAGAAAAAAATGACTAGGACTTTTTTGGCTCCGATTATCTTCATTTTTACACCCTATGACCAAAAAACATCAAGGATCCGTAATTTGAGGTCGTTATAGTAAATTTTTTAACCGTTTTTATGCTATGGCTTCCCAAATACCACCCCTGCTGCTCCGCAAGGTACCATAAAATGGCTTTTGGTAAGCTCCAGGTTGGATCTAGCCTCGATTTTGTGATCGTATCTCGTGCAGCCCGACAGCGCGGTCAAAATGACGTTATGCGGAACTCCGTATATCAAACATTAAGCTTTTTATGCCTATTCTTGGGTCAAATTTAACACTTTTAAAACACGGGACGTGCCGATTTATACCGGTTATTAAATGGAAACGACGCGGCCATAAACGGTAGCTATTTATATCGATAGTTTAGCCTGGGGGGAAGTGTTATACAAAAAATTCAAAACATACTTTTTGCCAGATATGTTAGAATGCCGGAAGTAGCTTGTGGTCGGGGGTAAAAATGTGAAATGGCCAATTCGACCGTGTTTAACCAGCATAGTTAACTTGAAAACGGTATGTAAGATATTCTATACCACAATTTCCACTATGAGGGTACAAAATGGCAGCCCATATCAACTGCCAGTGTACATGCCTGAGACCATGGTCGGGGGGGGGGGGTAAATTTAGAATTTAAAAAAAAATAATTTTGCGACATATGTCGTCCAAATGTATTGCCACAATGTATTATGAACCAAAAGCGTGAAATTTCCTCGAAATAACATCGTATGTTCGATTTTTCCACATTTTGGTGGTGGTCGGGGGTGGGTAAAAGTGTGGTCGGGGTGGGTAAAAGCCTGAGATCAACAGGTCGGGCGTGAGATAGAGCTCAGGTCGTTTCACCATTCGCTTCGTGATTGGAAAGAACCATAACAGACAAATTAATTGACTTCTACTGACTCCACCATACCCCTAACTAGCAACGGTCTGGGAGGGGGGTAATCAAATGTGCTAAAATCGACCTTTTGACCCTAGCGCTGGGGTAAGTAACAGCAAGCACCTGGGTTAATATTTTTTCAAAAGGCACTCAGGGGACAGGTATGATATATGAACAACGTTTATGTACCATGCATAAGTAACGAGCAATGACCAAAAAAGGAATTTGGTCGGGGAGGGGGGGTAAAACTGAGGTTCATGCAATATCGACAGCTGTCACTCTCCATGATTGGAGTAGATTTGAAAATCGTGCAATTAAAAATGTTGTGTAGACCTGACTAATCCTGCATAGAAAATAATTTGGGCCAAAACTTCGAACACGGAGCCACGACACTACCCGAAAAAAAGAGGTCGTAAAATTAGTCATTACGATTTTTGTCAATTTGGGACTTATGTGGATGTCCAGCCTCTTACGGCGTGCGTGAAGCCGAAAAATTTTTTTTGTTTGAACTAGCTAACTAATGACGCTTCCTAGCGCAAATAACATTTTACCAGTTCCCTGCACGTTTACGTGTTACTGGCCAAAATATCCAGTTTTACCAAAAGGTCATCGTAGCGTGAAATGACCCTGCAATAGTGTTCATTGAACATTAAAATGTAAAGAACAGCTTTTTTCTGGTTGTGCACACATAATGCCGTATCCAAATACCACTCGCAATACTGCCAACTATCATGACAAATGCCTCTGCATCTGAGCTGTTCCGTCACGTTGTTAGAACCTCGACAATGAGTTTCCCGTGCCCGAAAACCCCCAAGTGCAAGCTATCAGCCTCCCAAGACGTCACAATAAAATAAGGAATTTTAGGTTGAGGAACAATGGTGACCCATTTCCCGGTACCTATGCACACGTGTGTCGCGGAGGAAAACCAACACCAGCAATGAGTTTACCATGCCCGAAAACGCCCAAGTGAAACTTTTCAGCCGCCCAGGACGTCATAATGAATTTTCCAATTTTGAGTCGAGAAATCCGGAGAATGCCATACTTCAAACCCCATAACTTCAGATTCGGAGCCTTAATCGAAAAACAAAAAGAATCATCGGCATTTATCTTTTTCCTATGAAATAAAGAAAATGAGCAATATGAGAAAAAAATCGAAAGTTAAGATAACATAACCTTGCTTCCGTGAAGAGTACTAAAATGGGCTAAAAACCCTCATTTTGACCTCTGACCCCGCAACCAGACTTTAAATCAAAAAACACTCGGGGATGTACGGCCATGCCGGTTCGAATGAGCCCAAGATCATCAAAATGGGTTAAGTCGTGCACCAGTTATGGCCGATCACACACACAGAGGTGGAATTTAAAAGCTTTCACCCCTGCAACTGAACAATCTTCTCTACGTTATACAACAATCTGAATAACGAAAATTTTAGCAATTGACTAAAATTAAGCTATACGAATTATTACGAGCTATTACGAAAATTGACAAAAATTAAGCTAAACTGGAAATTTTAGCAAAAGTTCATAAAAATGGTGAAACGGTAAATTATAGTGGTTAAAAATGGAAATTTTGGGGTAAAGAGAAGGTGTATTTCTTAGGGGCACGCGGAGCGAATGAACTGTTCATTCTATTAAAACCCCAATTCTTGTTGGTATAACTTATTTATGGACCGGGGATTGACTCCCGTACGTACGTTTTGGGTAATATCTCGTAGTTATATAGAATTATTCACCAACACTTTGTAAGATAATATCAACTATAGCAATAGCCAATAATAATTAGCCAGTGTCAGGCTTAACGTGTCAGTGAGCCGTATTAGAGCAACAATAAATATCCACATGCAGCTGTACTCGAGCATCCAGAAGCAGCAACTCACTGGCTCCTTTTGATCGTTTATTAATGAATGTGCGACGAATAAGAACCAATGACTAAATGTTATCCTTGGTTTTATCCTATTTTAAGAAATAAACGATAACATGGATTCCACTCTCCTTCTTATCGGGATCCTTTTGATCGTTTATTAATGAATGTGCGACGAATAAGAACCAATGACTAAATGTTATCTTTGGTTTTATCCTATTTTAAGAAATAAACGATAACATGGATTCCACTCTCCTTCTTATCGGGATCCACAATCGATTACCAATTATTGTTTCGGTTCTGCCGACAAACTTACACGTAAAGGTAGACGCAACAGATCATTCGACATTAATACTACGGTTTACTACAATTTGAAAAATAATCAGGATGAATCGATTTCAAAGAAATCACAGTTTGACCTCATACCAAAAAAGCAAAAATGCCAACGCCACAAATCGGTTTTAACCTTAAAGTGTTCGCTTTTGCATGTTCAGGTCCCCATGTGCGTGTGCAAAAACAGTTAATTCTTAAATTCTAAAAAAGTCTTATTCGTTAAGTCGTTGAACATTGCCGCAGGTGTCGGAACAGGCAACTATCGCCATAATTAGTAACATCGAGCTTGTGCGACTATGAATTCATAGTGGTTCTTCAAATTAACCACTGCCATCATTAGCAACTCAACCACTTAAAACTGTATCATGTGAGTTAATTTTTTTACGATAATGCGACATAGTGTAGTTTACTGAAAAGCCTCTAAAATCCAATTTATACAGTGAATATTAGATTGTGTCACTGTTATTCTGGATTTGTGAAACTTACGAGTTAATGTTATTATTCTGTAGCTCAACAGCAGTAAGACAAAGTGACTGGGCTTCAATATGTGCCCCGTAACACGACACTCTTAAAAAGTGGAGTTACAAGATTTTGTTACTTCACCATGATTTTAACCATAGATAATTTTACTGTCACGGACTCAAGTTTACAATAAAACGAACATAATAACGCTCGCTTGAGTTTACTTTCGTTCATAAACGACACAAAAAAATTTTTCTACATAAAATACGGCAAGTTTTTACGTTCGCTTCTAAACGAATATCTGTGTTCGTTTTATGCGCTTGTTTTTGCACTGTAGTTTTATTTTGGAAACGTCTGATTGCTAGAATTACATTCAAAGTTCTCAACTTTTTGATATTTCTACTGCACCCAGTTAAATCCAACTATATGGACGCTTTAGAAAGAAACTCCTCATTACCCTGCCGAAGAACACGAAATTTTTATATGTGGATTCTATAAATGGAATTCCCTTGGCATTTTCAAGTAAAACTGGGAAATAACGCGCGCCTTTTTTTCGCGCCCCATGGCGAAATTTTGAGCTCTCCCCAGTTTGATGTCACCAGACAAAATTTTTTGATTAACATAGTAAAACAACGTCAGCTGTCATCAAAAACCGTCCAAAATTTTTATTCAAATTCCATATCTGAAGCTAAAAATCAAATGAAATTTGTCAACATTCGTAGTTATCATTTGCCAGAAGCATTTATTGCGGGATTTTTACCCTTATCTCCGAAAAACACTGAATTTTAACATGTATAAATATTGAAACCCCGGACTAAAACTCGGGGCGTCCAACTACATTGTAATTGTGGTAGTTGCCGCGATGTACCCCACATTGGAGGCTCATTATCCGTTCATTGCTACAGCAGCACACCGGAACAACACATTGGAGAAGAGGGAACAGCAATTCGATGTTGAATATTTTTATCATATAAATTAAATTTGAAATTATACATTTTAACGAAAGTTTCATGATACATGTTATAACCCTAACGATGGTGACGGCACAGTCTCGGCCAAAAGCAACAGCACAAAATCAAAACCCAAATCAATCGAAATTTCGTTTAATTCACATGTCGAACGATTATTTTGCACTTATTTCCGGCAGCAACAACGCATACTGTGCAAGCCAGAAACGATCTTTGTTTGTTCAATAACTTCAAATTTTGTAAAGACTTTAGCACACAATAAAAAAATTCTGACAGCAGGTCGGATTTGGGCAGAAAAGTCATAATTAATATGATTATGTTCGATGTCTTTCGATATGGTCCGCGTTAGTACAAATTTGTCATAATAATTCTTTTTTGGATACCTTAGCCGCATGTTTAGCATTCTTCTTCGTGCCTTTCTTCTCTTCAACAAATTCGGCCATTTCCCGCTCGATTAACGTTATCAACGTATTGCAGCGCCGTTGGAGCTCCTAGAACATGAGTATATTAGTAGACAGTGTCTATAAAACAATAATTATACGAACTGCGGTCACATACAAAATGCATAAACCAGAAAAGAGCAATGCTACAAAACGTGCAGGCTCCGGTTCTGACCCTAGCGTTCAGCGATTTATTACTGATCGCCGGCATTACATAAGCGAACGAATACTTTAACAAATTAATACATTATTAAAATATAATATGTACATGGGCTAACTATTGTTGCAAATAGTTTTAGCAATACTGTCTTCATTGTTCATTGGTTTGTTGCTGGCGAAGCGTTGTAAGAGATGCGTAGTCTTTATCACAACTGCGCAGGTTATTGCGGGAACCCAGAACTAGTTGATACTATTGCAGCAATTATAGTTGCGAATTATAGTAGCAAAGGTCGTATAATATAAGCGCAACACAGAATAAATTTTGCACACATGAAAGCGGCAATACATTGGCATAAATACAATGTACGAATAATTTCACCATAACCAACAAGTGCTGTACCATTGGTCGATGGGTGGTATTGTCGACGTATTCGTACTTATATACCGGCTTACAGTTCAGTGTATATTATGCTTAAATTGACGAGAAAAGAAATAATTTCTTTTTCTCGTCAATTTAAGCATAATATACACTGAACTGTTATTGTTATTTTAGCTATTCTGAGATGCAAAGTAACGAAATAGTATCGATTTTTAGGAATGCAAGTCTCAAGTTCTGGTTGAGCCATTCCGAAGCACATTATTGATTATTACTCTAAAAATCACGCACTACATCTAATAGGTTAAAAATAAAAATCATTACAGTACCCTTGGCACCCGTAAATATGATCTCCATTTGATTTAGCTTAACCGATAATCTCACTTGGCCCTAAAACACCTCGGAGATAAGTTGAACCAAACAGCACAACCCAAATACCGAAAACGCTAACCATTGACGTTCTTGATTTAATAAACCAATCAAATCGAAATTGAGGCGCTTGCCGAACTGCTTGTCGGATTTCTTCATACACATTTTCTTTATCGAAACCGCATTTATGAAGCATACAAATTAGGAACCTGAGAGAATGATAGTAAAGTAGGAGATTACGAACCATAAATAGTAAAATCGTTAAAATAAATAACTTCCCTTGGCTACAATCTTTGATGGATAAAAACTACATTTATAAAGATTTTACAAATTTACATTTAGCAGAATCTCAGCAAATCAAGGCCAACGGCAAGATAAATCCAAAATACTATTTAAAAATTTGACTTTTTTGCATTAAATTTCACGACAAAAATGTTGCTCATCTCATGCCATTAACATATTGATCAAAACAATGTATTGAGCGATTTAGTTTCCCAGTTTTAGTTAAAGGCAGTGGCATCCATGGACCTTACTGATATATGGAAGCTCTAGCCTTTGTTGTCAAATTATTTTAGCTACGTGATCCAAATTTATTAACACTTTCTGCACCGTTTCTCTGCACCTAAATTTTGACGTTAAATTGAATTTAACACATAACGAATAACATCGCTTACTTACCTGTCTTCTTCTTCGGTATAATTTTTGCCTTTACTCGAGCCGTACGCAAATCGCAACTGATAGAACGGCGCTTTGTATTTTGACAATTTGAGATCCAATGATTTCTTTATTGTTTTCTGAAAGCAACAGTATCACATCCATTATTATAATCATTGGTGTTTGTAGGGGGTTACCACCTACAAATCAATCCCCTCCTCAAAATCCCTGAACGCTCCGCATCCAACGCCACCCCCCACTCCCGAGCCGAGGACGCGCCTAGAATTTTAGCAAAAATAGGGTGAAAATTGGGGTCAAACTGGCAAAAAATAATAGGTTAAAATTTTTGTTCCTAAAAATTTCAAAAATTTACCCCCTAGCCTACCCTTTTATTGTGCCGCGGACCTTCCACACGTATGATTATAATCCAAATATTAATATGTGATCACGGGATAACGCCAATCCAAAGAGCGGAATACAGAAAAGTCTAGCTGGATATTAGGCGTCAGGCGTCAACCCGTGAATAGGTACGAAGGGTCGCACATGACGTAGCACTTGCTTTAGAAGAGATGTAAAAGCCACCGAGTGTATTTTTTATTACAAAAACCATTATTAGAAGTATACAAAAAGTAGCAAAACTTGTGACTAAGAGCGACAAAAGCTATGTACTGCGGTACTCGTCCTCTATAAAATCACCACGCATCATGGTATCGGATATAAAGGACACTGCTAAAGCCAGCTTCAGTGCTATGGCATAAACTACGAAACTAAAACCCAGTCTATCCGGAATCCAGGAACGATCCATACACATTGTCTACTTGTCTATTTAAGATCTGAGTCATTCACTGATCCACTTCAGACCCCGATATTTTAATCAACAATAAAATGTTCGTACATTGGCGAATACAATCCAGTAAAAGGATTGAAATGAGTTTCATGTCTAGCAATCAAAATTCCTCGGCTCCTCGCTAGTTGAAAACTGCATCTACCAAAGTTTTATGGAAACTGCTTTAACGCAGATAAGGTGGTAAAGACGATGTAGCTTTTGGAGCCAAAGTTTAACCACGGTTAGCTGGAAATCAAAGGCAGCAAAGGTTACTGCAACAAGCCTCGCGGAAACTTTACGCAATAAAACGTATATTGGCGGACTTTCGGCATAACAGCAACCCCGCATAATGTATACGACCAAACCAACAATAAATGATTCAATGAAATGTGCTGATCTGAAGTTGTCACGTATAATAACGTTACACTTCCGATTCGTCTATAAAGAAATCATACTTTTATCATTTTCAATAAACAATGATTCACTCAACATTTTTGTTAAAATTTGGGTGAAGGCTGTGAATGATAGCAAAATAAACATTTCATTAAAAGTAACACAAACTACGCTTTGGTACAGCCTGTCTACATCCTACCAAAATACAAGGTGGTATCTTACACACACATATATATATATATATATTATGTTTCATATAGAGGGCTTATGTCCATTTTTAAGAGGAAATATTAAAGAGGGAGAATTGTACCAATATTTTCAAGCTTCAGCACAGTAGTTTTAATATTGGAAATAATAATTAATTCAAAAAAATTTAGTTCACATGAAAATTTGAATTTAAAAGTATTAAATCGAATCCGATTTTGGGCGAAATATGTGAACATTGAGTACTTTAAGAAATGGGAAATCCTCTTATTCTCACGTGGATAAACCAGGGCGGTTCCGCGGTACAGTCATTCTTTGTTGCTCCGGACAATTCTATAATTTCATGTACGCTATGATCCATTGTTAAAACTAAAATGCTACAAAACCCACTATTTTATCAGTGACAGTAGCTGTTATCTCTCACCACCAATGTGCCATAAATTTCAGAAAAGTTACCCCAAAATAGAAAAAAATAGTAGCCTACTTTTCGGTTTTGCATTCCCGCGTACCCCACTCCTGAAGTTTTCCGACTCATAGTCACAGGACTGTGTAGGATTCCGTAATCCTCCAGTTAAAAGTGGCCTAGCGAGAACCAAATTATTTATGAAACAATATTTAATCATATTACTAACGCATTACGTCAGCCGCCCAGGAAATGAATTATGTACTTTCAAATTACTATTTGACTACACTTCAGCGGTGTGCAAATAGACCCCTAAAAATTTCATACCTGTGAAATGGATCGTGCCGGAAGCACTTGCCAAAAACAATATTCAAGATAAAGTAATGACACGAAAACATAACTTATGAATAGGAGTTTAGCTGTAATGAAAGATTCTACTCTCGACCAAATTTGTAGTTTCAACAAATCTAGTTACAGTAAAAATCGCACAAAATATTGTATTATGAGCAGCAAACACGATTGCAAGATATAAAATCAAGCCATAGATTTCCCATTTCCGAATCAATCATAGTTTATTTCTTACGAGCGAGCGCAGTTATATGTCACTGCTTAATAGCCGAGACGGACAACTGAAAAATATGACTTTCAGTTTCCGTAGCTTGTGTTAGTGAGAAATTATTTACCTCTTAACCCGAAAAAGCAAAAATAAGTCGCATAGTTATAGGTAAATTAAATGAGTAAATATAACTTTTAAAAAAAATTTATTTTATATTCTTGTTCTAAAAGCCAACCTAGTGACCATATAAAACATACTACTTGTTGAATGAAGACTATACTATTGTAAAAGAAATAACGTTTTTTCTCCGATTTCCATTCTGATACCCATTTCCGAATCAATCATAGTTTATCATATGTAACTTCACCAATAAGTTATCGGTGAGCACGCTATTCAAAAAACCTTCGCTTTGTAGAGCCTTGCGTTACCACTTTGTCACAAGGAAAACTTCAAAACACAGAGTTTCCGGTAACATGTGGCCAAATTTAGGTTCCCATGTACAACAATTAATATACGGACATGCTACAACTCGACAGCCACTCATTGACAATGCTTCATAATGAATAGCTATCAGTCGATAGGTTGTAGCAATTATAGTCCGACACCGTTTAAACATAACTATGGCAAACCGAGCTGATTATTTAATAAGTAGGATGGTGTTGTTACTGCTTTTTGTGGTCATAAACTTTTAAATGTACTAGTAACTTATCTTATCGCAGTTCCGGAGATATGGTCGTTTACGTGAATTTTGGATCTAGTGAGCCCATTTAAAAACACGTTTTGGCACATCCTTGGAGTGTAAATAATTAAAGCATCAGCATCTGTAGATAAATAGAGATTGAACTGCCCTACAAAATGAAACCAAAAATTCGCATATAGCTGGCGCGCTTGCGGATATATTGCCGTTTTCGTGTATTTTGAGTCTCATGAGCCCAACTGAAAACCCACTGTGATCCAATCTAGCAAACCAACATGTGCATATACATATAGGAGAAATGTTTTACAAAATCAGACCAAAAACACGCAGCCGCGGTTGCGAAAATAGTGCTATTATCGTGTAATTTGGTTTCATGCACCACTCAAAAACCCGTACTGACCTAATCATTCACCGAAAATTATGCATAACTGCACACCATATGTAGATATATAGGGGAAGCGTTGCTCCACAAAATGAGACCAATAACACCTATACAGTTATAGTGGTTGCCAAATATTGAAGTTTTCGTGTTTTCGGTCCAATGTGCTCATTTAACAACCAATTTTGACCCAAATACTACATCCTGAAACACGCGCGTAGGAAAGCATTACATACAGATTTATAGAGGCTTATTTCCTCTACAAAACGAGCCAATTTGACCCATACACCTAGGCCAGTTGTCGATATGAAATAACGCAATTTTTCGGGCACGTTTGCAATCCGACGCGCACATTACGGCCCGCCTTTTCAGAGAAAAATATTGTAATCGGGCTTCGTGTTAAACTAAAGGGCATAGAGATTTTAAAGTTTCAAATGAGCTTTCAATCTTCCAATTCAATAACGCCTAACAAATCCGCCCAGCCAAAGTTGAATTATGCGTGTTACCCTATTTAAAAACGTGTTACCCAATAACGGATATTGTCAAACTTCACCACTATTTGACTAGTAAAAATGCTTCGTTTAGCTCGTTTCACAATTTCATTAAAACTATGCCCTTCGAAGGCTGTATCCATATATAATACACCTAAAGAGAGCTGTATCCATAACAACTACATTCGCGGTCAAAATTAATTGCAATCGAAAACGATCGAAATCGCTACCAATCGAAATTTCGTTTAATCGAAAATAATCGAAATTTTATAAATTTGAAATTTATTTAAATGTGCTAAAATCGAAATCGATCGAAATTTCGTTTAATCGTCGATCAAAATTTCGATCGACTATTCTGCACTTATTTCTGACCGTGACTGTAGGATGTTGTACCCATAACTATAGCATGGCTGCTAACAGCGTTCCGAGAAGTGAGTACTTTAGTAGCCACCATGTTCACTCTTTGGAGAAATTTCAAAGTGGAAGGGGGCAAAATTTTGCTCTATACGCCACAGATTTTCAGATTTTCGGGAACTTTTAACAGTCGTACAAATATTTTCAGGCAATAAAACACGCAAATTCTATTAGACACAGTTGTAATTATATGGTTACAAAAATATTTAGCATTAAAACACAGATTTATGGGCATCATCAAATACTGGATTTAGTTGGATACATGAACTTTAAATGAGTGCGGGGACCAACACGGGTTAAAATCTAACGAAGATGGGGACTTAGAAAGTTGTCCCGCCTCAAACTTTGAACAAACCAGATAATACAACAAGAAGGTTGCTACCACAACAGATCAAATTCTGTAAAAAATTGTATTGCTGTGCATGAGTCTTGTTTTTTAACATTTTCATTTGAAGTCGGTAACTTTTTCATTATGACGTGTTGTTTCTGGTCCTCTGTTTTGGCGATGCTCTTATTAGCAACCGGTCCTTCTTTTTCGCGCCACACAAAGTGCAATGCAACAACCTGTTTTTCGCATAAAATCCATTCCACATACTGGCAAAGAAACTGGTGAGATATACTACGGCTATGATGAAAGCATGATTTTTATGCATAAAAATTTAAATCAAGCGTACAAAGATTCTGCGAGTCAAAGCTTACATCTCATGTGACTACTGGCATATTTTCTGATGCTGAATTAACGCCTTAAACTAACCTCAAGTCAAAATAATCATTTTGTAGACAAATTTCCAGCTATAGTGAACATAAAATTTAGTCAAGCCATGTTTAGATGATGGTATGATCGCTTGTACGCAGGCACGAAACGGGGGCCCCTATTAAATCGGAAAGGGGATCTAAAACAGAGGGACGAAACTATGGGGCCTATTTTTTTGCGTGGGCGGTCGATTTTTTTATTTTTGTCTAATATATATAACATGCTATAAATATATCAACATTACGATATACACATCATATATAATTAGGAAACGCATGGCCGTTAATATTTCCACTTTTTTCAAATAGAATTTGAAAAATGACCCACTAATCTTCAATGAACGGGTCCCATTATGACCACTTACAATTATAAAATCTTACCGGAGCTTTAACACTAAATTTCGAGATACCATTTTAAGCACTAACCTTTCGTTGTATTCTTGCTTCGCCTTTTTCAATTTGTGTCATTATTTTTTCGATATCAGTAAGCTCGTTGCAACGGCTCCAAAATGTTTTTGCGTATGACTTAACCTAAGATTCACCAAATAATAATTATTAAATTTAAGCACTCATGTCTTGTCGTGAACCGAATTCTACACCTCGAAAATATTTTTCCTAAATATACGTAAAAATAAGCGATATAAATCTAATAATATAGACAGAAAGTACAACCTCAATGACGATTAAGTTTAAAGAGTTTAGATACTGTCTTGATTCCCCTGTGAGTTCCATAGGGCAAAAATTGGAAAGCTCAATTGTGAGCCCGGGCTAAACATAGGTTTAGACACATGATTAAACTTGGAGAGACAAAACATTAATCAATTAGTCGAGGGCGAAAGTTTGACATGATACGTAACTAGGAAGCTTGACATGATCCAAAAAACTTTAAGTTGAACTTAAGTAACCAACTTCTCAAAAAAAGTACAAAAAATTAAATACCTACACCAACGCGCAACAAAATATTATTATTTTAAACGCTATTGAAAGCGTATCTGTCAAACAACACAGTTGCAAAGTGATCAGACTTCGACAATATAGAAGCGATTATAAAAGATAAACTGCATAAATGTTTTAAGCTTCGCCACAGTTTTATGATCTAAAATGAACATTAAACTCTTTTAAAATACAATTTTTTAAATGCGTTACTTCTTCAGGCGACTTTCCTTCGACATCGCGGCTAATAGATTCAATGTCAGAACGGCCATATTTTTCATTCGCCTTGACAAATTGTTGAAAATCGCGACGACTCCAGTTTGAAAATCCTTGTGTTAGAAGTTCTTCTCGTTCGGCTATCTCTTCTTCGGACAAAGGTTCGGCTGCGTCAATACGCTCTTGCTCTTCGCGTTGAGATACGCCTTTGGGATCGTCTGCACCCCTTGGAACCTACAATATAAATTGAATGTAAAAATATTATCAGGGCGGCTTGATGCACCGAGCTGCCATAATCTTTGAAAATTGAGCTGCCAAGCACAAAATAAATACTTGCTTACCATCGAGCATCATAACATTGCAACTAGTTAAACTGGAGAGCACAGCAAAATCTGAGAGACCATATTCATCAATGGAACATCTTTGTGAAACGTCCAAGCCGCTATATCGCAAAGGTAGTGGAACCAGAAGGGGTGCCATAATTAAAATTTAAATAATCAAATATTAAAACATTATTTTCACAGTTGTTTCTTTTAATTTACAATAAAGAACCAAAAACGACTGTAGCCTATTGAGCGCGAATGCATCGCGAAAACAGTTTTGCATGTTACTACATATTTCGAGCAACGATCGCGCGTAATGTATATAGATGAGTATTTGGTATAATTTATTGTCACCAACTGCATGTAACATTTTAAGCTTGGAGACTATTTATTGGCTGCGAACGACGGGCGCCTTAGTAGTTAGGAAGTAACAAAGACCACATTTATAGCAATAATTCACCGTTTAAATGAAAACGAATAGCATGTTTAAACAATAAAATATATTGCGCTTGCGGCTAAAACCAAAAAGAAACGTTAATGTCAATGTTTGGATAAAAATGTGACAAAATCACATGTCCTCCTCCGTACCATCTAACGCTAAGTTTGAATAACTGACACGAGCACATGTCTCCGTATCATCTAACGCCAAATCAGAATTGAATTACCTCAACACCACCTGTAAATAACCCACTAAGCAAGGAGTTATATCGTTTTACTTTGGCACCGAAAAAAATGAGTGCAAAATAATTAATACATTTCGGTAAAACATAATTTCGATGGATTTCGATTTTGACGCAATTAAATATAAATTTCAAATTAAGATTTCAATTATTTTCGACTAAACGAAATTATGATCGGTTTCAATTTCAATAGATAACGAATGAACCTAATTTCGATTCAATGGGATTTCGATAGTTTTCGATTACACTTACTTTTAGGCGAGATTGTTCTTGCAGTGACATTTTAACATCCGAAATACATAGCGCTTGTGCTCACACCGAATATTTCAATTAAGGCACCTGTGCCGAGCAGAAAACAAAATAAACCAGTAACTCTATCGAGATTGCAGAACGTAGTGAAGCAAGGGTATACCTACGCCTTTTGCGTGCACAGCCAATTACAGTTTTTTAATTGTACTGTTCAAAAATTTGGTCATTTATAACCGTGAGTGTTAATTTCTAAGCATCGCTATTCTAATTTACAGCTACCTATGACAGCTTAGATATGCCCTTATACGCAACCAAACTAGCATATATTACGTAGGTACATGTGGGTATATTACGTACGTATATGTGCGTGTATTACTTAAGCTATATACATACATAACGTAAGAGTCTGGTGTACTGCTTTATATATACATATGAATAATAGCTTATGAACATTGTGAATCATATAGTTATAAATATAGCAAACAAAACTCGGTTTCGAACGATGGTTTTGGTGGGGTTAAATGTCCCTGTTCATTTATATGGTCATTTTTAAAATGTAGTGTTCATTTATAAGAAATTGTGATGACAGATAAAATAACCTTGCTTCCGTATAAAGTACTAAAATAATGTAAAAACCCTCATTTTGCCCTTTGACCCCGAACCTTGGGGCACCATACCCTCGTATCCATAAGTCGCAGAGTAAAACCAACATCGGTAATGAGTTTCCCATACAAGAAAACCCCCAAGAGGTACTTTTCGGCAGCCCAAGACGTCAGAACAAATTTTCTAATTTTGGATCGAGGAACCATGATGGTGCCACACTACAAACCCCATAACTCCAGAACCGGACACTTAATAGAAAAACAAAAAAGAAGCATCGGCATCTATCATTTTAGTATTAAATAAAACCAACGAGAGAAAAAATATAACCTTGCTTCCGTGAAGGGTACTAAAATGGGTTAAAAACCCACATTTTTACCTGTGACCTCGGAACCACACCCAAATCAAAAAAGCTAGGGGAAGTACACGATAAATCGACTATGACGGTTCGAATGAGCCCATAATCATGAAAATTGGTTAAATCGTTCCCAAGTTATGGCCGACCACACATACACAAAAAGAAGTTAAAAACATTCACCCCTGCAATAAACATTATCCACTACGTTCTGAATTGGCATAGCTGGTAAAAAACAATGTTGCGTTATGCACAACTTATTAAAGGGTTGATAGATAATCATAGATATGGTGTTAAACCATCTTTATACATCGTTGTGCACTTTTGCCCGAAATATGTCCATATTTTGGTTCATTTGAAAAATGCAATCCCAATTCTACATCTATCTATCGATAGAGCTATTTTTTCAATGTGATTATGACTGACACACAGCATAATTATAATGCTTCACGCATTTGCTAAGTGACCCTTGTACTAAGAAAAAGTTAATCACTGCGCTTTTAGGAATGAAGTGAGCTCTGATATAAATATTGTCCTATGTAACTGGCAACCATCGCATATGGCTCGAATTTTCGATGCATATCTCTCCGGTATATGACGAAGAAAGCATTAGGCCAGAATTAAAAAAAAATTATTTGCGAATCATTAGTGAATAGATCGCGAAGGATTAAGTTACAGTGTTCGCCTGAAATGACTGTCGCATTCCAAATCGAAAAGACATCGAACTAAATTTGCTTATCTACGAACATATCTCTAACGAACATCAAACAGTTGTCGAAAAAATTTTAAAAAAGCGTGCTACAATTTTAAATGTATCTCGAACAATATTCCAGCACAATTTGAAATTTTGCGAACGAACATAGACCGAACAGGGCTTACTCTTAGCGCGTACTGTACAGTTCAATTGCCAATCTATAACATTCAGTATTCGAGAACAATTTGCTATCATTTCTGTCCGTGGCTGTGAATCGTATTTTTTCTCAATTACCGATGGCACAACGTCGGCTAAACATACTTACCCGATATCCTACACTTTTACGATAGTGGTAAATTTCTTTGTCTAAAAGTTCGAAAAGCCGCGGTGGAAAGAATTGGTAATCCTGAACATTCGGCTGTTTCGGTGGTCGTGGGGCTTTCGGCGCTTTTGGTTCCGTTTGGACACGTAAAGCTTCCCTAAAATAGAGCTTCCACCACTGCATGGCAATCCAGTTCTCTGGATATTAACAAATGAATTTTTCCATAACACAACGCTGCGCTTGCGCCAGTACACCACAGAAATTAGATCTTTTACGATTAAGAAAATCGACATGGAACTGATAGCGAGCATCGTACTATATAATTTCAATTAAAGATGGTGTTTTACAATAATTACAGACACGCTTCTGTCGGTGAATTCCAACTACCATGTGGACATTAACTACCGGTATTTTTCGAAAAACAAACATAAAAACACAGCTGAATAGGAAATTCTGACGCCTAGCTATAATAAAAACAGCCAAAATGATTCAGAAGGTAACGGAAATTCGTAAGGTCGTTAACGTATTCAGTTTGTATATAGTCAAAAGTAGTGACAGACATAACTAGGGGACTATATGATTGCTACAAAATACTATCATGGATGACGTTGCTTTTGTGGTGTCAAAAATCATTATTTCAGCAAAGTGTTACTTTGTGCTATGTACATAAAACTTGGTTGCACTATTCAAAATCTAGTGATTTAAAATGTTTTATAAATTAATGGATTTGGATATAATGTGTATTCAAAAGTAGAAATTTAAAGAAATTTGTCTAAACAATCATTACGAAGATGCTTTGATGTTAACAGTTATCCGATAGCCAGGATGTAGGTCGTAGACCCAAAATACATTTTTATGTTGATTATACTTGTAGGAGCACACTAATTAAGTCCTGTGACTAGGGAAACAGAGCGAACATGGCTGCTGTGGTTAGGGACTATTTCGTCCTTCCAAATTCAGGTCCTTGAGCCCATTTAAAACGTCACCATAGCTGTTATGTGTTTCAGTGGCACGGCCACTTCGTATACGTAACTGAACGAAGAACAACATAAAACAAGCTATGCCATGATTGCTCTTGATATGCGCAATCTTATCGGCAATATTTATAGATCTGACGCCAAAATTGATGACGCTGAAGGTTTCAGCGCCTGTGCTTTAATATCTAATTTACAATGTGATGAATAACCACAATATTTTAATATCGATCATCTTGACCTGTTGCAGCCGAATCGTCAAAACACACATATAGGTAGAAAGAATGCATGTGGCACCCAAAAATGCTCCATAATAAGTAATGGTAATCTAATAGTAATCAAATCATAGTCGTCATACTAGTATAACAGTAATGGTTTTATAATATATTTTCTTTCGTAGCTAAAATATTAAGATGACTGGGTTATACTGCACTTCACAAATATTTATAATTGAATGATAAATAGTATCAGTATCATTTCTAGTAACTTTAAATTTTTAACTAGCAACGTTGTTATAGTTTACCGATTAAATTAGGTGTAATACACCTAATTTCTGTTTCTATGTTCTAATAATTAGAAATGACAGTATAAATGTGAACTTACTCACTGTTGTATTTATATTGAACATTATTAAAGTTATAAATTATGAGTACCATCATTTAAGCCTCACAATACTGACAAAATAGCAGATATTTTGACAGAAGCATATCGAAAACATGAAATTTACCAGGATTATATTTCTTGACCAAAGCTCCAACTTGAGCAATTGCATCACAATCATACCCGTTGACGTTTCACAATGCACAATCGATACCATTGATAACGCTTTGGTTGCTTAGCCAATTCTGATTCCACGAGGGCTAAATCCATTGCTTGATCTTGTGGAAAATCAAGAACATTCGCTCGATATTCAGCATTTTCTACATCGTTGCATTCGGCCCGCGAATCCACCATTTTTAAGGATTAAGACCTAAAATAACGTTCGAAAATATATCAAACAAAATAATGTTGTCATACAGTTATTTATAGTAAAAACCTGAGCAGTAACAATTGATATATATAACAAGCGTTTCAGTCTGAAGGTGCATTTATATACAGACCTTTTGCTTAATCTAGAATTGTATATCTTCTTATAAGAAGCATGAGACTTACGGCTGCACACGAAAGTCTAAACATACCTATTATCGTGTTTGCACATAATATAAAAACAGAGCTGACTAATCAGATATACTGCTGAAGTTCTTTCAAATGCATTTTTAGCAGGGTTGTCATGGGAATTGATTTTCAATTCCCATCCCATCCCATTCCCACGAGAATTTCCGTGGGCATCATGGCCATGGGAATTCCCACGAGTCCTTTTGTAGCCACTCCTTTGAAACATTGCTGGGAAGTGTTTGTAAGAGCTCTTAGCAACCATAGTACTATTGTGCAGTTCTCAGATACACACCAGGGACAGCAATAAACGTTGAATCCATAGTCCATCATTTTTTGTGCAATTTAAATCATAGGAGATATCAATGCTACGTGCTGGATATGGTATGAATTTTATCGACTCATCAATCTTTATTAGATAAAACAAAAGGCTAACCTCATATTTACGGCGTGAATGAGGTAAAAAAGCTAAACTGAGTGTTCAGTTAAGAAATTGACAAATGTCCAATGAAAATTCGCTCAAAATTTCAACAATCCGGCCAGCAGCATTTCGAAAAAAATGATAGCGATCTTTTGCAAACATCGCGGTGTCTAAATCGCTGCCGTTTAAATAGAGCCACGTAAGAGCGAGGAACACAAAATTTGAAATGCGCTCATTCATGGCTTCGAAAAAAACGTTAAGTTTGTACGCCGCCTGTCCTACTCTTTTGAACTGATGAAACTGCTCTGGGACATTTGGTTGAATCTTCCGCTTTCGCCATCGGCGGAACAAGAACGCTAGCGGAAACGGCACTGAGATCTGAACAAAGATGACATCCGGATGCTTGCAGCACATATTACGCAAGGCAGCTCCAAAAAACTTCTTCGTTGTTGTAAGACACCTTGCAACTTTAGGTTGGCGGCAGACTGTCCACGGGGGTTTCGCAAGATCGTTGACGCCGGCAAATACGAAAATTACGCGAGGCTTTGAAATAAGCAAGTCGCTAAATGCTCTCATCCCTGCATAACTTCTACTCTTCATGGAATGATATCACTTGTGGTTCAATAAAACTGTAGTCAACTATATTGCTGGACTTATCAAGATGACCGAAACACGTGAAAATGATCAGTTTGGTCCAAATATGCTTAGTACGTCCAGCTTTCAACCTCGTAGATCGAAACCACAAGACGCTGATGTTTTTGATCAGCTGTTCAGTCCTGGTAGTCCAGCAAAACAGGCAAAGTGTGGTGCTGAAACAATGTTGGAAAAAGAAATTGCATTGTTTGGACACTCGCGGCATCCATCTCAACACCCGAGAAGTGACGCAACTACCAACATTGCAAGCTTGTGCTAAAATGCTTCTTTCTGTTCCGGTGTCATCCGCATGCATTGAGCGCGTTTTCGGAGAAGTTGGAATGGTTCTATCAAAGCTCAGGAAGAAGACTCGGCTGCAAGTTCTTCAGGCCATGTTATACGTGAAGTACAACAAAAAACTCGAGCACCTGACCAGAGACTTTGAAATATCCTCAGACGAGGTCAAGAATTACTTGAGCGCTACACGTAGCAGTGATGTCGAGAGTGGGGACGATGAGTAGTAACAAACTAAATCTACTGACAGAACTAGCGTACGTTGGCCTTGAAAACGTTAGCATCATGGCTATTTGCTGCAAGGGATACTTCGGCTTTTCGATATGTTTGTATCGGGACATGTTGCCATGTTATCGTTAGTATCATGGCTGCTTTCCTCAAGGGTTAGTATCTATGAAGTGTTAAAAATGGAGAAACGTTTGGACCCATTAAGCCAGCATCTGTACGGAAACTAGAGAATCCTGTTAGTATCTGGCGGCAGATGTCTGTGCTGTCATCTTCCTGGCTATCGGGCGAGTCCCCTATGGCGATGGGGCTGTTGAGCAATGCTTGTGCGCAGCAAATGCACCATGCTCAGCAGTGAACTTGATTCACCGTGGACCAACGTTGACAAAGAATTTGCACTTGCGTGAATTGTCTGCTGCCTACGTAATAATTTTTAATCGGTTCCAAATATTCCCACGTGGGAATTGAATTCCCATGGGAATTCAAAATAATTCCCATCCCATCCCATTCCAATTCCCATGGGAATTCCCTTTCCCATGACCACCCTGATTTTTAGTGAGAGCTTATTGATGCCAATGAGTAATCATCGAACCGTCAGCCCTAAAAGTTTCCCAAAGATTTGTGCATAGGAACACCTTGTCCAAAATTGTGACAAAATAATAAAGACCCCTACGACCCACAAAAAATTTCAACAGAAACGTAAACCTATAGAGTTCCCTTGTGATGACTGTTTCCTCAAAGGCTGCAAATCCGAAATTTTTTTACTGTTGTACTGAATATAATGAAAGGGTTTGTAAATATTGCTGTGCGGATCCCAAACGCTACTCTTGTAGCTGAGGTATTATTAGCAAAGTATCAAATGATAATCCTGATAACCGCGGGATATATTTGCGCTTCACCAAAGCTATATATAAAAAGAATGCGTTAATATTTGTATCCTGACAGGTTATTAATTTCTACCAAAATCCAAGCTATGTATCAAGCTTTCTTATAGCTAAATCTTGGGTGGTTTTAGTGCCTATTTCATGTGAAATGTTTTTACAAATTTGCGGTCAACAATATTACCAACCAAGAGCGATATATAGTTCATTATAAACAGTGCAGCTAAATGAGTTTTCAATAAATAAATTCTGCGTGTTGAGTGAAATGTGCGAAACGAAGAATTCTTACTAGCCAACAGAGTGGTGAAATTTGACAAAAACTGTTATTGAGTTCTTATGGTGATACGTATAACTCATGTTTGGGCGTTCAGATTGGCTCGTGTGATAACTCATTTGAAAGCTAATAATCTCTATTTGTGCCCAGTAATTTGATGGGCAGTCCGATTCCAACATCTTTTTCCCAGGAATGCGGCCGATGTGCTTCTGTCTGGCTCAGATGGACCCTGGAAAATCATATATCTAGTATGAATACATCCGCTGTTGTGATAAATTTTTTGTGTAGCTGGGCACATTTTGCCCTTTGAAGATAAGCCTCTATGAGACTGTTTATAATACTTTGCTATGTGGTTGGCTTAGTATGTAGGATTTGAGTCAAAACGGTTTTAAAATGGGCTCATGACACCCAAACTACACCAAAACGGTAATATTTCGACAAACTTTCGGACTATGTTGACGTGTTTGGTCTCACTTTGTGGAGCAGTTTATTCTCTATCTAGCTGCAATTCGCGTGTTGCTATTATCATTATTTACGTTGTAGCCTTGGGTCTAAACGAGTTTTTGACGGCGCCCGACCAGACCCAAAACATAAAACGGCAATATCTCCGCAACCGCTGGAGCTATATGTGTTGTTGGACTGGGTTTTGTAGATCAATTTGATACTATAGGCACTTGCATCATTGTAAGTCCCTGATATGAGCACCAAGCGCGTATATCACCTAAAAGTAGACAAGCAAGATGGGCGATCTATTCAATAGGTTGAATGCTCAGCATAGCTGTGTATGTCTTCTTCGCCAAAATTACATATCCAACACTCAGAATTCACCACCTTTGCTGTAAAACAAGCTACTAGCGCCTAGCAATTGTTCCAAAACGATCCAAACTTTCAATTTCGAAACGAAATGTCTGCAACGACTAATAGTGCAGAATGAACGGCGCGACATACTTCTCTGCTCAAGTCGCTCTTTTTCCAAGAACATTCAGTAAGTACAGATTCGCAGAATATGTGCCGCTGCCTTGCAACAACAACGTTGTGTACAAATCTTCAGTGCAGCCTGTAAGGTAACGGAGTTAATATTACAAATAATTTAATGGAAAACTTTATTTGGCTTATCAAGAACTTTACCAACTGATTGGCCACACAAAAAATAGGCTTCCAACGATCGAAGAGTGTTTGGGTCCAGATGCCCAAAATATTGGTGATGGTATTGTACATCGGAGTCTCAACGGTAGAATCAAATTATAGTAGAGTTCGGCAACTTGGCTTAGATTACGGATGCAGTACAACAGGCACCGGTCAGATAAAAATAGCGTGCACAAGTGCGTGTTGGATGCGGCAACAGATAACAGTTTATTGTTGCCGTCTGAGTTTTGTGTTTACAATATATGTGGATTTAATTCTAATTACATTGTCATCGCACTAGCTACAACATGTATACACTGCTGCATTTAAGATTGATAGTTTGTGAGGACCGTTAGTTAAATTTTACTGGGTCTTGTGCTGGAAAGTGTTCATATATATGTCTATTTTTGCTTGCATGTCGCTGCTCTTGTGGCTAAAATCACTACTGCATCAGTGTTTTATGCTAATTTCCACGCGTCAACGCCATTGTATTCCAAGGAAAGGGTGCTTCCGTAATAGCTGCGGCGAAATATCGCAACGTTTAGCTTGGCGAGTTTTTCGCGAAATAGCAAGTAATGACTCGCCATTGTTTGCACGAATGCTGAGATCAAGGTTTTAAATCAGCATATAGCGGCGAACATTTATCGCATGATGACACAACGTTTTAGATTTCACCGCTCCGAGCCCGCAACATAGTAACAGCCACCGTATAAATGACCTATAGGTGTGACAGCAGCAGCATAAATTGTATACAAAAAATAGCTAAGTTTACATAATACTCGTTAAATTGTCACAACGCTGACAATATGAATCATTAATGACTACGGATGCCAGTGTTGCCCCGAGGTTAAAATACCTTCACTGAAGTAAATATCGATTTCTAATTCTGAATAAAGCGGAGTTGACGTGTGGTTGACTTTCTAGGACCGACACATGCTGTAAATTTTTTTCGTTGTGCAGTAATCGGGGTCCCTAATTCGACCCAGGAGGCTTAAGATTGTCTTAGGAGCCATAAACGTGGAAGTCTGTAGGTTCAACTGCCAGGATTATAATCTTCGAAACGATAAAAATTTAGCGTTTCATCAACGCAAAAGCGCTAGACCAGCCCATATCCTTTGAAAAGACGCTTCCGATTAATGTCACAAGCAATGCAAACTCCATACAAATTGTTAATGAATTTTATGAAATTTTTAGCTATAGCCTATCGCCAGTTTTGGTTTCATCTGTCTCGGTGGTGAGGCGTTTTTACAGTAGGAGACACGATATGTTACCAGATGTCTTTCGAAGCACGGGGACACGTAAAATTTTGTTAAGAGTCACCGAAACAGATAGATACTGCGGTTCTAAAGAAGGAAAATCAAAGAGCCGTCCATCACACCAACTTGGATAGTCCAAAAGGCTTTGAAACCTGACCTTCGTAAAATTGCATATGCTCAAATATGAGCATAATGCTGCTGTTTATCTCTATATATATTTTATATATTGTGCATAAAAATATTTAAAGAATACTTTCGCCTAGTGTATTATGAACATTTAGATTATGATAGAAGGTAGTAACAATTATTACCTGCAATTTGCAAAAATATTACCACGTATATATCGCACAACATCTATGAATGCCACGTCGCGTGATCCAACATCAATTAGCATTTGCGATTTCACGCCATCAGTAAGTATACCAATGGACCTGGTGTAAAAAGACATTTCGATTCTGAAATAAATTAAGACGGTGTTTTAATACTGCATGTTTACCTTGTATAAAAATTATCCGCTTTTTTGGTTTGCAAAGTAGGTAAATTCAAACCATAAATTGTTTGTATGGCATCATCTGGTGTTTGCATTTTTTAAGAACAACAACTTTTTACAAAGCTTCCATACCACGACAGCACACTCAGGATCTTTATCTTAACTAACAAACTTATTTTGCCGTCAAATAGTTTATCCGATTTCTTCGTTGTTGCACCAATGCAGAAGTCTTTTCTTCGTCAATAGCTGTACCTCGAAGGAACGAATATCACAAAAAATTTTTACGAGTGGATTTAGCTTAAACAACACGGGGCATATAAAGTGAGAAAACATTTATGTGCATGTCTTTACTTTTGTATGACGATCTTTTAAGAGACGCTGTAAGCTTTAGACCAAAGCTCAAGCCGAACTGTGCTGTTTTCGTCTACTTATGGTAATCGCTGGGGGAAAGTGATGTGATAAAAGTTTTTACAGTACAAGTGATACTGGATATCGCACATACACATGCATATCTAACAAATAACTCCCTTCACAAGTGAATACTCAATCAAAACAAGAAATTATGTGTTAAAATCGTATAAATATTGTTGTTGCTAAAATTATTTACAACTGACTGGCGGTATTTGTTTTATATTTAACTGTCTGTGTACACTTAGGCTGAATACTATGTGATCAATATATTCCCAGTACCGTTAAAACTTTGGATCAGACAGACAAAACACTAATTTTGAAGCAAAATTCGCGTATATCGTTACGATTTTATATCTTTGGAATATTTGGTTGTATTTGGCTCAACATTCTGAAATATTTTTTATTTGGTTAGAGATTTCGCTTCTGCGACCGGCGGAGTCTGTTGACCATATGCCGATTTCAGATTTGGTTTCGAAATAAGGCCTCAATCAAACGACGTATAATTAAACTAAGCGATACAATAGTAAACGACAAAAGTTAAATTAAATAACAAATAAATATTAGAATTAAACGATGCTTTTATAATCAGTATATTTGCAACGGACTGTCTGATTAAGGTACAACAATGAGTGATTTTATATTATTATATTAAACAAGTTTTTATGTATACGTTGCGATGCATCTAAGTATCGCGCATCCTTTGTATTGTCGAATCAATAGTTATTAACTGACGTTAATCCCAACGGTTCTAATAAAGCAACCAGTTATGTGGTAAAGCGCAGAATTTTTGTTCTTGAGTTGTATATATTATATACCTTAAAACCGGACATGTAAGATATGAAATGTGACAGTGCAATGCCATTCAAATGTTGAAGCTCATAGTATAAGATATAAATAAATTAGGGGTGTCTTGTGGTGGTGCTGCGATATTTACATTTATTCTCAAGTATGTACTGCATTAGTTGAACCATTAGGGCATTAATTCAAACCATAAACTCCTAGTGGAAAAAATTAGAGTAGGCGTCACTCATCTGGTCCAGACAGATATTTGTCAAATGTTTCCAACGTACAACTGAACTTTGTAGCTCCATTGATATGAGCTGTGTCACTTGAATTGTCGTTCAAACACTGTCTATTAAATCCTGGACACAAATGATCTTGATAATAAAGTTTTGTAAAAAATTTACATGAATTTTTTATATGTTTTTAGCAAAACTGTTTCATACCTGGCATTCTACGTTGCCATGCAACGTATGTAGATACATTTCAATTTATCAGAATGGCTTGAAATGTCATTGGATGTATCTTGCTTAAATTTTTGGGTCTGCCATCGAGCTATAACTTTAAAAAATACATTTCATAATATTCGACTGAACGTACACATCAAAACTGGCCAACCTGCTTTCCAAACTTTGTCTCTGTCATTAAACATTTTCTTGTTAGCTTAATTTCATTTGGATTTATCAACAGGAAATATCATTACTCAAGCCTAGCGGCACATCAAAAACGTCCCATCATATTCGTTCCTGTCAATATTTAATTTAGATAGGCTTAAATAAACTGTACAGGCAAGAGTGATTTTAGCAAGCAACTTTGCCGACGAAATTTTTTCACACTTATGTGTCATAAACTAGTACATAAGTTTTCAAATTCAAATTCGCTGCCAGCACAATCATGCAATCTGTGTATGCTTACCATGAATCAACGCCGTTTTCTTGGCAATACTGTCCTGTACACGTTTGTTGATCGTTTGAATTCAAAACGGACGACATTACATCAGCAGGCATTGTTAGTTAAGTGTTTGGCGACAATTCTAACAAAATTGTAATATTATAGTAACCCCTACGATAGGTTTTGAAAAATATGTATTTTATAGTATGGTATATACAGGGTGCCTACTTAAGGACAGGTTTACAATGCGCCGATTGTATTCGATCCAATTTGCAATCCGAATTATCATCAAGTAGATCACATCGCATCCGATCCAATCAACTGTTAAAGGGCCATACGATTTTATCTTATTAGAATTGGAAATTCTCAATGAAAAATACGGACAACAAACACTCAGTATACGGCAACGCAAACTTGGCACGTGTACAATCTAGCGCAATATGACCACAGATCGAATCGATTCTGATCGGACGCAATGTTAATACGGCCTCAGAAGCGCAGAGCTAAACACAAGCGATGCACTGTATTATACATCGAGGGACTGTGGAATCAGTTGGAACGTGTCGGCCGCTTGGAATAAGTATGCCATGCTCCAAACATCCCAATAATGATGAGTTAAACATTGAAATCCGTAAGATTCAACCTTTGTCCGCATTTTACTCTTTTCACCAAAACATATGCTTTTTCCAGACTTGTCTCATGGGGTGGAATTCTTCCACCCATTCCCCATCCCAATGAAAATTTCTTGGGGATCAGCATTTGGGTTCCTCACAGTCTGTGACTACCCACGTGAAGGCCGTGATACCATGTAACCTTTCCTTGTCCATATGTCAATATGAGCATCGAGATGGCTCTGCAAATACTGGCGACGTGCCTTTTTGCCATCCGTTCATTGGTTGTATATATAATGAGGCTCAAATGTTAGCAGCGTTTTATGGCCGCTTCCAGAACGCGGGATTCAACTTCGGCGGACGGGTTCGCTGCAATGAGCATGTTTTCTCAACAGATGTTAAGTATATCTTCGAAAGACAGGCGAGCCCAGCACTCACGGACCTCTTTCAGAGTTTGTCTAAAATCAAGTGTTTTACAATCGGCGTGAATGATAAAGCCAAGAACCTTGTCAGAGCTATTCCTGAGAAATCTGCTACGGTCGTGGCTGTTTCACTATACTCGATTTCTTTAAGCTATTGAAAATTAGCCAATCTATTTGAAGGAGGAAGATCAAAACGTTGTCGACAATGTACCTTCTGTGGGACTTCCGAAAACAACGTTTCGCGTTATGCAAAAATGAAGAGCAGATAAACCAAGTCCCGTGGCTGATTGTTTCCGCGGCTATCGGTCGTGTCCCTACGGCGATGGGGATGTCAAGTGTAAACCCAGCTGCGCTTGACAGTGAAGTTCTTCACCATGGACCAACACAAACGAGCGATCTCCAGCGCTGTCTCTGTTGCACAACTATCATCACCATAGTTTTCCGTGATATCGCGTCTGCCGAAAACAAGCTTTGATAAAATTTAGCCTTGGGCTTTTGCCCACCATGCGATGGCGATCCCCGTGACCGGGAAGGTCCATCCCCATTCCCATCCCACCCCATCCCCATCACAACTGACTTTTACCCGGGGGTTGGGTGTTTTTTCTGTTGTTTGGTTTTTTTTGTGCTTCTTTTGCTTTGGGCTGGTTTGTCTTTCTTTTTTTTTTTTTTTTTTGGAGGTGTGTGATGGTTGTCTTTTGTGGTGCTGGTTTTGCTTGCTGCTGATGATGATCTTGTGGTCTTTTTGGTGCGTTGTTTGGCCGATCTTTTGCTGTTTTTGCTGAACTTTGCTGTTGGATGCTTTTTGATGGGTGAGCACTTTTGGTTGTTGTGATTTTTGGATTTGCATGTGAGGGACGCTCTGCTTTTGCGTTGATTTTATATTCGTTAAGATAAAAATTTGGAGAGTTTGATTTGTATTTTATTGGCATTGTTTGACCCGACGATATTTGTGACTTGGTATTTGTATATTGCGCGTGGTATAGATTCTTTGGGTAATTTGCGTTTTATATTGGATTAATAGATTTGCATTTGGCAGTAGTAGCATCATAAATAACAAAAAATTTCTGATCTATTCTTAGCTAATATATTCATCCGCTCATCGAGAGGTGGGGTTACATCTGAGGCGTCGAATTCCCCCTCAATAAAACGATGATGCCTGGCCCTTGGAAACAACGGCCCCGCCATCCCGCCATTCCGCGCCCGTGGCCCCGGTTGGAAACTTCGGACTTTGATCTTGTATGACGGTTCTTTTTTCTTTCTTCTGTTCGCATTGTTCTTATAAATGCAACAAATCCTCTTATTTGTTATTGTTGAATCCGTACATTATTTTGAGAGTACATTATTTCAGTGTATAAGCTTAGTAAATTCAAACGCAAACTATATTTATTAAAAATCATATAACTTGGTTGAAATATTTTATTTGTTTATGCTTTATGAAACAGAAGCAGTTTGCGTGCTCAGCCAATTGAAATTTCCTGCATTATTTTATATATTCATTGCTCAAACCGAGGTTTGTAAAAAGATGCCTACTGAATAAATTTAGCGCCAAGCTGCGCCCTCAGACAAACATTTCAAACCATAAATCCCCTATGCTAAAATTCTATATACAGAAGAGCCGATGTATTTCTTTGTAATATTTCTTTGTAATGTTTCGTATAGGACCTTAGCTTGGCTAACGCTTGGGCTTAGCTTTAGTATATCGAGAACAGTATGGCCTACCATTTTATTTCCTCCGCTAGGGGTTACTTGGACCTTAACCTCTTACATCTAACATCAATGCATTTTTATTCAGTTAGTTTTTCCATATTTTTACCTATATTCACTGCATTACCTCGAATTACATATGTTTTGCGATATATTTCGCTGAGTTCGAACAATTTAGCTGTCTAAAACAACACTTTTTTGCACGATGCTGTTGGCAGTGTGTTAAATTTATGACATATTTACTGTTAGGTTTTCACTGGTTTAGCTATACAGTATTTGCTCAATCTATATAATACTCACAAGCATCATTTTCGATAAAAAATAACTTTTACGGTAATGAACAATGTATCTTTCGAAAAATAAGTTTCTGTGAATTTCATAATCTGCAATCATCTGTTATTACATCTGCCACCTCGTGACATGGGTTTCATACATTTATCATGCGAAGCATGCATGTAAAGCAAATATTGTTTAAAATAATTACAGCAGATGAACTCGTTAAAATTTCGCTGCGTTTTAGCTCGCGAGTGGGACAAAATTCCAACTCTTGTTATCTTTTGACCTCGTGCAGGGCTGCTTTTCTATAATTGTCCAACATTTGCTTTTGCTTTTGTTTCACCTACTTTTGTACTAATCCTGCACAACTAAACATCAATTCTGCTGACCGCTACAACAGTTGATGATCAAAGCAAACCATTAACAATTAGAGACAAGGTTACCCAGTGTGACACAGAATTGATTTTTGGGAGTAAAAAAAGTAGTACTTTTGTCCCGGTTCAATAGCGCTAAAATATAATATAGGTTGTGTTATCGTCCTGTGCGTATCAGATAGCTTGTTACCACGTGTTGACTCTGTTTTTCCATGATCTGTTGTAGGCTCTGTTTATACATGCTCATAGGGGGTAGAGGGAGTTACTCCTCTGCGGCGCTGCACTCCCTCTCGCTTCCTTGGAGGTGCACCAATCCCCTCCGGGACTTGGATCTCTAGCACGTATTACTTTGTTTCTGTTTACAAATTCTAATAAACACAATCATTACGTTAATCATGTTTCAGTAGATATAAAAGCAATGGCCAAAGCAATTTGCACAGGAGAATGGTTGGACGGTTAAACAAAACTGCTCTGCGCGACAAATGTTAGACTATTGTTCTCTTTAGTTCTCCAACAAAATCTTTTTATGTCCTTAATGTCCTCGAGCCGCGTGACTAACCACAATAATAGCCTAATAATTGGATGCTGAGATGCTGCTTCGAGAGTAAGTGATAAGCAAGGATGTCTTTGTGCCATAAATGTGCTAAAGTTCCAACACTTTGAAGCCGGTACCGTAATAGTCTAAGTGTAAGGCTAAGTCCAAATTACAATATAACCGCAAAAGTACTTATATTGCTAGCTTCAAAATCAAATGTCGAATTCAAAAATAAACCTCTTTCCAAAAGGTTATAGTAAAACATATATGTTGTCGTCATCTTCGAAGTCAAATGTTTGGGGCTCTTTTCCAGTAAAATCTTACAACAACTTCAAATTTAGTTTGCTCACGCTAATTGATAATAATTGTGGCTATCCATACAGCAATGAGTTCATGTAGTTTAAACTTAGCGTAAAAGTTCACATCCCGTTATGGCCTTGTATGTAACAATGGCGACGTGCTGAGCAAAGTATGTCGCTACATTTTATTGGATCATGCATCTTAGGCTTAAGCATAGTCAAAATCTCTATGGCACGTTCATCAACTAAGCTTTTAATACAATTTTTGTGTCATCTTGACTGAATTTTTTCATACTTGCTACTCAAGTAATAAATTTAGAATTGATTAAAACATAATTATAGTAATATTAGCAGCACAGACTCTGAGCCTCTTGTTTAGTTAGTCAAGTTTAACAGAAGGTCGGTAATACTACAATACTATGAAAAAATTTGCCGGCCGAGCAAGGTTTCTATGTGGTATTTTAATTTTCAAAGTGGTAAGTAAGTTTAAAACGTTGATAAATTAATGCTAATCTTAAACAAAGCTCATTTCTCTTAAATGTTCTCGCCGCTAAACGTTTTACTACATTTCGTCCTAAGTTGGAGATAGATGAATAGGGTTAGACATTGCTTTAGCATAATGCAGTGTAAAATATACTTGATCACACATATTTAGTAGTTCTACGATTTATTAGACTGAAATTTTGTCCTTTCGATCGCCTACTGTGATGCTAACCGTTAGATGGTAAAAGTCAGTTGTGATGGGGATGGGGTGGGATGGGAATGGGGATGACCTTCCCGGTCACGGGGATCGCCATCGCATGGTGGGGTAAAAGCCCAAGGCTAAATTTTATCAAAGCTTGTTTTCGGCAGACGCGATATCACGGAAAACTATGGTGATGATAGTTGTGCAACAGAGACAGCGCTGGAGATCGCTCGTTTGTGTTGGTCCATGGTGAAGAACTTCACTGTCAAGCGCAGCTGGGTTTACACTTGACATCCCCATCGCCGTAGGGACACGACCGATAGCCGCGGAAACAATCAGCCACGGGACTTGGTTTATCTGCTCTTACATTTTTGCAGAACGCGAAACGTTGTTTTCGGAAGTCCCACAGAAGGTACATTGTCGACAACGTTTTGATCTTCCTCCTTCAAATAGATTGGCTAATTTTCAATAGCTTAAAGAAATCGAGTATAGTGAAACAGCCACGACCGTAGCAGATTTCTCAGGAATAGCTCTGACAAGGTTCTTGGCTTTATCATTCACGCCGATTGTAAAACACTTGATTTTAGACAAACTCTGAAAGAGGTCCGTGAGTGCTGGGCTCGCCTGTCTTTCGAAGATATACTTAACATCTGTTGAGAAAACATGCTCATTGCAGCGAACCCGTCCGCCGAAGTTGAATCCCGCGTTCTGGAAGCGGCCATAAAACGCTGCTAACATTTGAGCCTCATTATATATACAACCAATGAACGGATGGCAAAAAGGCACGTCGCCAGTATTTGCAGAGCCATCTCGATGCTCATATTGACATATGGACAAGGAAAGGTTACATGGTATCACGGCCTTCACGTGGGTAGTCACAGACTGTGAGGAACCCAAATGCTGATCCCCAAGAAATTTTCATTGGGATGGGGAATGGGTGGAAGAATTCCACCCCATGAGACAAGTCTGGTAAAAGCATATGTTTTGGTGAAAAGAGTAAAATGCGGACAAAGGTTGAATCTTACGGATTTCAATGTTTAACTCATCATTATTGGGATGTTTGGAGCATGGCATACTTATTCCAAGCGGCCGACACGTTCCAACTGATTCCACAGTCCCTCGATGTATAATACAGTGCATCGCTTGTGTTTAGCTCTGCGCTTCTGAGGCCGTATTAACATTGCGTCCGATCAGAATCGATTCGATCTGTGGTCATATTGCGCTAGATCGTACACGTGCCAAGTTTGCGTTGCCGTATACTGAGTGTTTGTTGTCCGTATTTTTCATTCAGAATTTCCAATTCTAATAAGATAAAATCGTATGGCCCTTTAACAGTTGATTGGATCGGATGCGATGTGACTACTTGATGATAATTCGGATTGCAAATTGGATCGAATACAATCGGCGCATTGTAAACCTGTCCTTAAGTAGGCACCCTGTATATACCATACTATAAAATACATATTTTTCAAAACCTATCGTAGGGGTTACTATAATATTACAATTTTGTTAGAATTGTCGCCAAACACTTAACTAACAATGCCTGCTGATGTAATGTCGTCCGCTTTGAATTCAAACGATCAACAAACGTGTACAGACAGTATTGCCAAGAAAACGGCGTTGATTCATGGTAAGCATACACAGATTGCATGATTGTGCTGGCAGCGAATTTGAATTTGAAAACTTATGTACTAGTTTATGACACATAAGTGTGAAAATTTCGTCGGCAAAGTTGCTTGCTAAAATCACTCTTGCCTGTACAGTTTATTTAAGCCTATCTAAATTAAATATTGACAGGAACGAATATGATGGGACGTTTTTGATGTGCCGCTAGGCTTGAGTAATGATATTTCCTGTTGATAAATCCAAATGAAATTAAGCTAACAAGAAAATGTTTAATGACAGAGACAAAGTTTGGAAAGCAGGTTGGCCAGTTTTGATGTGTACGTTCAGTCGAATATTATGAAATGTATTTTTTAAAGTTATAGCTCGATGGCAGACCCAAAAATTTAAGCAAGATACATCCAATGACATTTCAAGCCATTCTGATAAATTGAAATGTATCTACATACGTTGCATGGCAACGTAGAATGCCAGGTATGAAACAGTTTTGCTAAAAACAGTATAAAAATTCATGTAAATTTTTTACAAAACTTTATTATCAAGATCATTTGTGTCCAGGATTTAATAGACAGTGTTTGAACGACAATTCAAGTGACACAGCTCATATCAATGGAGCTACAAAGTTCAGTTGTACGTTGGAAACATTTGACAAATATCTGTCTGGACCAGATGAGTGACGCCTACTCTAATTTTTTCCACTAGGAGTTTATGGTTTGAATTAATGCCCTAATGGTTCAACTAATGCAGTACATACTTGAGAATAAATGTAAATATCGCAGCACCACCACAAGACACCCCTAATTTATTTATATCTTATACTATGAGCTTCAACATTTGTATGGCATTGCACTGTCACATTTCATATCTTACATGTCCGGTTTTAAGGTATATAATATATACAACTCAAGAACAAAAATTCTGCGCTTGACCACATAACTGGTTGCTTTATTAGAACCGTTGGGATTAACGTCAGTTAATAACTATTGATTCGACAATACAAAGGATGCGTGATACTTAGATGCATCGCAACGTATACATAAAAACTTGTTTAATATAATAATATAAAATCACTCATGGTTGTACCTTAATCAGACAGTCCGTTGCAAATATACTGATGATAAAAGCATCGTTTAGTTTAATATTTTATTCGTTATTTAATTTAACTTTTGTCGTTTACTATTGTATCGCTTAGTTTAATTATACGTCGTTTGATTGAGGCCTTATTTCGAAACCAAATCTGAAATCGGCATATGGTCAACAGACTCCGCCGGTCGCAGAAGCGAAATCTTGAACCAAATAAAAAATATTTCAAGAAATGTTGAGCCAAATACAACCAAATATTCCAAAGATATAAATCGTAACGATATACGCGAATTTTGCTTCAAAATTAGTGTTTTGTCTGTCTATTCTAAAGTTTTAACGGTACTGGGAATATATTGATCACATAGTATTCAGCCTAAGTGTACACAGACAGTTAAAATATAAAACAAATACCGCCAGTCAGTCGCAGGTTTTAGCAACAACAATATTTATACGATTTTAACACATAATTTCTTGTTTTTGCTCTAGTATTCACTTGTGAAGGGAGTTATTTGTTAGATATGCATGTATGTGCGATATCCAGTATCACTTGTACTGTAAAAACTTTTATCACATCACTTTAGCGATTACCATAGTAGACGAAAACAGCACAGTTCGGCTTGAGTTTGGTCTAAAGTACAGCGTCTTTAAAAGATCGTCATACAAAAGTAGACATGCACATAAATGTTTTCTCATTATATGCCGTGTTGTTTAAGCTAAATCCATCGTAAAAATTTTTTGTGATATTCGTTCTTGAGGTACAGCTATTGACGTAATAAGACTTTGCATTGGTGCAATAACTAAGAAATCGGATAAACTATTTGACGGCAAAATAAGTTTGTTAGTTACGAAAAATAACTTAGAGTGTGCTGTCGTGGTATGGAAGCTTTGTAAAAAGTTGTTGTTCTTGAAAAATGCAAACACCAGATGATGCCATACAAACAATTTATGGTTTTAATTTACCTACTTTGCAAACCAAAAACTGATAATTTTTATACAAGGTAAACATGCAGTATTAAAACACCGTCTTAATTTATTTCAGAATCGAAATGTCTTTTTACACCAGGTCCATTGAATACTACTGATGGCGTGAAATCGCAAATGCTAATTGATGTTGGATCACGCGACGTGGCATTCATAGATGTTGTGCGATATATACGGCGGACACTTTTGCAAATTGCAGGTAATAATTGTTACTACCTTCTATCATAATCTAAATGTTCATAATACACTAGGCGAAAGTATTCTTTAAATATTTTTATGCACAATATATAAATATATATAGAGATAAACAGCAGCATTATGCTCATATTTGAGCATATGCAATTTTACTAAGGTCAGGTTTCAAAGCCTTTTGGACTATCCAAGTTGGTGTGATGGACGGTTCTTTGATTTTCCTTCTTTAGAACCGCAGTAATCTGTTTCGTGACTCTTAACAAAATTTTCGTATCCCCGTGCTTGAAAGACATCTGTAATTTCGTGTCTCCTACTGTAAAAACGCTACCACCGAGACAGATGAAACCAAAACTGGCAATAGGCTATAGCTAAAAATTTCATAAAATTCATAACAATTTGTATAGAGTTTGCATTGCTTGTGACATTAATCGGAAGCGTCTTTTCAAAGGATATTGGCTAGTCTAGCGCTTTGCATTGAAAAACGCTAAATTTTATCGTTTCGAAGATTATAATCCTGGCAGTTGAACCTAAGATTTCCACATTTATGGCTCCTAAGACAATCTTAAGCCTCCTGGGTCGAATTAGGGACCCCGATTACTGCACAACGAAAAAAATTTAAGCAGTGTCGGTCCTAGAAAGTCAACCACACGTCAACTCCGCTTTATTCAGAATTAGAAATCGATATTTACTTCAGTGAAGGTATTTAACCTAGGAGCAACACTGGTATCCGTAGTAAAATAATTCATATTGTCAGCGTTGTGACAATTAACGAGTTTATGTAAACTTAGCTATTTTTTGTATACAATTTATGCTGTGCTCACACCTATAATTCATTATACGGTAACTATTCTATGTTGGGGCTCGGAGCAGTAAAATCTAAAACATTTGTCATTATGAATAAATGTCACCGCTATATCTGATTTAAAACCTTGATCTCAGCATTAGTGCAAACAATGGCGAGTCCTTACTTGCTATTTCGCGAAAAACTCGCCAAGCTAAACGTTGCGATATTTCGCCGCAGCTATTACGGAAGCACCCTTTCCTTGGAATCAATGGCGTTGACGCGTGGAAATTAGCATAAAACACTGATACAGTAGTGATTTTAGCCACAAGCAGCGACATGCAGCAAATAGACATATATATGAACACTTTCCAGCACAAGACCCAGTAAAATTTAACTAACGGTCCTCACAAACTATCAATCTTAAATGCAGCAGTGTACATTGTAACTAGTGCGATGACAATATAATTAGAATTAAATCCACATATATTGTAAACACAAAACTCAGACGGCAACAATAAACTGTTATCTGTTGCCGCATCCAACACGCACTTGTGCACGCTATTTTTATCTGACCGGTGCCTGTTGTACTCTCCGTAATCTAACCAAGTTGCAGAACCTACTATAATTTGATTATACCATTAGACTCCGATGTACAATACCATCACCAATATTTTGGGCATCTGGACCCAAACACTCTTCGATCGTTGGAAGTATTTGTGTGGCCAATCATGATAAAATTTAATAAGCCAAATAAAGTTTACCATAAATTATTTGTAATATTAACTCCGTTACCTTACAGGCTGCACTGAAGATTTGTACACAACGTTGTTGTTGCAAGGCAGCGGCACATATTCTGTGGAATCTGTATTTACGAATGTTCTTGGAAAAAGAGCGACTGACAGAGAAGTATGTATCACCGTTAATTCTGCACTATTAGTCGTTGCAGACATAGTTTCGAAATTAAAAATTCGATCGTTTTGAAACAATACTAGGTGCTAGTAGCTTGTTTTACAGCAAAGGTGGTGAATTCTGAGTGTTGGATATGTAATTTAGAGAGACATACACAGCTATGCTGAGCATCAACCTATAAAATGATCGCCCATCTTGCTTGTATACTTTAGGTGATATACGCGCTTGGTGCTCATATAGGGACTTACAATGTGCAAGTACATATAGTATAAATTGATCTACAAAACCAGTCCAACAACACATATAGCTCCAGCGGTTGCGGAGATATTGCCGTTTTCATATGTTTTGGGTCTGTCGGGCCCATTCAAAAACTCGTTTAGACCCAAGGCTACAACGTAAATAATGATAATAGCAACACGCGAATTGCAGCTAGATAGAGAATAAACTGCTCCACAAAGTGAGACCAAACACGTCAACATAGTCCGAAAGTTTGTCGAAATATTACCGTTTTGGTGTAGTTTGGGTGTCATGAGCCCATTTTAAAACCGTTTTGACTCAAATCCTACATACTAAGCCAACCACATAGCAAAGTATTATAAACAGTCTCATAGAGGCTTATCTTCAAAGGGCAAAATGTGCCCAGCTACACAAAAAATTTATCACAACAGCGGATGTATTCATACTAGATATATGATTTTCCAGGGTCCATCTGAGCCAGACAGAAGCACATCGGCCGCATTCCTGGGAAAAAGATGTTGGAATCGGACTGCCCATCAAATTACTGGGACAATAATTGAGGAGATTATTAGCTTTCAAATGAAGTTTATCACCCAAACCATGTTATCCTGAACGCCCAAACACTCTATTATGTGAATAATACTCAATAGTTTTTTTTGTCATTTTTCCCCTCTTTTTTGCTTGTTAGGAGTTCTTCGTTGCCCCTTTCCCCCCACCCCCCGGATTTTCTTTTTCAAAACCCGTTCGCCTGCCCCTTTTTTTATGACCTTTTTTCCCCTCTTGTTTGTAATTTTTTTTGCCCCCAATTTTTTAAAACCATTCCCCTGGAATAGGCCCCTAAACCCCCCAAGGTTTTGCTTTAAGAAAGAGCTGTAGCGAGCCTTGATTCTTGTAGGAACTAGTTACCCTTTTGGGTATACATACTAACGCATTCTTTTTCTATATAGCTTTGGTGAAGCGCAAATATCCCCCGTTGTTAGGATTATTATTTTTTGCTTTTCTGCTAATACCACCTCTGCTGAGATTGTAGCGCGGGGCATCCCCGCCGCACTTTTTCCAACCCTTCGTTTTATATTCTGTACAACTGTAAAAATATCGCGTTTGTGGCGCCTGTGGGGAAAGTGTCATCCCAAGGGTCATCCATATGTGTATGTTTCTGTTGCTTGTGGGTGGGGGGGGTAGGTTTTTTTATTGTTTTGTTTTTGTTCTGGGTGTGGCTATGCTAGGATATTTTCGGGAGGAATCTTAGGGGGGTGGGTTTTCGGTGTGTTCTTTGTGGTATATGTGATCTTCGCTAAAATTCAGGGTGGTCATGGGAATGGAAATTCCCATGGGCTTTGGAATAGGATGGGATGGGAATTATTTTGAATTCCCATGGGAATTCAATTCCCACGTGGGAATATTTGGGACCGATTAAAATTATTACGTAGGCAGCAGACAATTCACGCAAGTGCAAATTCTTTGTCAACGTTGGTCCACGGTGAATAAAGTTCACTGCTGAGCATGGTGCATTTGCTGCGCACAAGCATTGCTCAACATCCCCATCGCCATAGGGGACGCGCCCGATAGGCGGGATTACAGCGAGTCACGCGTCCAGACATCTGCCGCCAGATACTAACAGGATTCTCTAGTTTCCGTACAGATGCTGGCTTAATGGGTACAAACGTTTCTCCATTTCTAACACTTCACTCAAGGTACGAACTTTTCCCTTGAGAAAAGCAGCCACGATACTAACATATCTCACGGCAACATGTCCCCTAGATACAAACATAACTCTTGGGAAACCATTTTAATAGAAGCCGAAGTAACCATTGCAGAAAACAGCAATGATACTAACGTTTCTCATGGCAATGTATTCCCAACGTACGCTAGTTCTGTCAGTAGATTTAGTTTGTTACTACTCATCGTCCCCACTCTCGACATCACTGCTACGTGTAGCGCTCATGTAATTCTTGACCTCGTCTGAGGATATTTCAAAGTCTCTGGTCAGGTGCTCGAGCTTTTTGTTGTACTTCACGTATAACATGGCCTGAAGAACTTGCGGCCGAGTCTTCTTCCTGAGCTTTGATAGAACCATTCCTGCTTCTCCGAAAACGCGCTCAATGCATGCGGATGACACCGGAACAGAAAGAAGCATTTTAGCACAAGCTTGCAATGTTGGTAGTTGCGTCACTTCTCGGGTGTTGAGATGGATGCCGCGAGTGTCCAAACAATGCAATTTCTTTTTCCAACATTGTTTCAGCACCACACTTTGCCTGTTTTGCTGGACTACGAGGACTGAACAGCTGTTCAAAGACATCAGCGTCTTGTGGTTTCGATCTACGAGGTTGAAAGCTGGACGTACTAGGCATATTTTTACCAAACTGATCATTTCCATGCGTTTCGGTCATCTTGATAAGTTCAGCAATATAGTTGACTACAGTTTCATTGAAACGCAGAATGATATCATTCCATGAAGAGTAGAAGTTATGCAGATGAGAGCAATATTAGCGACGGGCTTATTTCAAAGCCTCGCGTAATTTTCGTATTTGCCGGCGTCAACGATCTTGCGAAACCCCCGTGGACAGTATGCCGCCAACCTGGCAAAAGTCGACGTCAGCGAGTCCCAAGGTGTCTTACAACAACGAAGAAGTTTTTTGGAGCTGCCTTGCGTAATATCTGCTGCAAGCATCCGGATGTCATCTTTGTTCAGATCTCAGTGCCGTTTCCGCCAGCGTTCTTGTTCAGCCGATGGCGAAAGCGGAAGATTCAACTAAATGTCCCCGAGCAGTTTCATCAGTTCAAAAGAGAAGGACAGGCCGCGTACAAACTTAACTTTTTTTCGAAGACATGAATCAGCGCATTTCAAATTTTGTGTTCCTCGATCTTACGTGGCTCTATTTAAACGGCAGCGATTTAGACATCGCGATGTTTGCAAAAGATCGCTACCATATTTCTCGAAGTGCTGCTGGCCGGATTGCGGAAATTTTGAGCGAATTTTCATTGGACATTTTGTCAATTTCTTAAATGAACACTACCTCATTCACGCCGTAAATATGAGGTTAGCCTTTTGTTTTATCTAATAAAGATTGATGAGTCGATAAAATTCATACCATATCCAGCACGTAGCATTGATATCTCCTATAATTTAAAGTGCACAAAAAATGGACTATGGATTCAACGTTTATTGCTGTCCCTGGTATGTATCTGAGAACTGCACAATAGTACTATGGTTGCTAAGAGCTCTTACAAACACTTCCCAGCAACGTTTCAAAGGAGTGGCTACAAAAGGACTCGTGGGAATTCCCATGGGAATTACCATGGGAATTCCCACGGAAATTCTCGTGGGAATGGGATGGCATGGGGATTGAAAATCAATTCTCATGACAACCCTGCTAAAAATGCATTTGAAAGAACTTCAGCAGTATATCTGATTAGTCAGCTCTGTTTTTATATTATGTGCAAACACGATAATAGGTATATTTTAGACTTTCGTGTGCAGCCGTGAGGTCTCATGCTTCTTATAAGAAGATATACAATTCTAGATTAAGCAAAAGGTCTGTATATAAATGCACCTTCAGACTGAAACGCTTGTTATATATATCAATTGTTACTGCTCAGGTTTTTACTATAAATAACTGTATGACAACACTTATTTTGTTTGATATATTTTCGAACGTTATTTTAGGTCTTAATCCTTAAAAATGGTGGATTCGCGGGCCGAATGCAAACGATGTGTCAAACTGCTGAATATCGAGCGAATGTTCTTGATTTTCCACAAGATCAAGCAATGGATTTAGCCCTCGTGGAATCAGAATTGGCTAAGCAACCAAAGCGTTATACAATGGTATCGATTGTGCATTGTGAAACGTCAACGGGTATGATTAATCCAATTGCTCAAGTTGGAGCTTTGGTCAAGAAATATAATCCTGGTAAATTTCATGTTTTCGATATGCTTCTGTCAAAATATCTGCTATTTTGTCAGTATTGTGAGGCTTAAATGATGGTACTCATAATTTATAACTTTAATAATGTTCAATATAAATACAACAGTGAGTAAGTTCACATTTATACTGTCATTTCTAATTATTAGAACATAGAAACAGAAATTAGGTGTATTACACCTAATTTAATCGGTAAACTATAACAACGTTGCTAGTTAAAAATTTAAAGTTACTAGAAATGATACTGATACTATTTATCATTCAATTATAAATATTGTGAAGTGCAGTATAACCCAGTCATCTTAATATTTTAGCTACGAAAATATATTATAAAACCATTACTGTTATACTAGTATGACGACTATGATTTGATTACTATTAGATTACCATTACTTATTATGGAGCATTTTTGGGTGCCACATGCATTCTTTCTACCTATATGTGTGTTTTAGCAGTTCGGCTGCAACAGGTAGCAATGATCGATATTAAAATATTGTGGTTATTCATCACATTGTAAATTAGATATTAAAGCACAGGCGCTGAAACCTTCAGCGTCATCGATTTTGGCGTCAGATCTATAAATATTGCCGATAATTCGTCATATCAAGAGTCCACGATGAACGAATCTGTTAAAGAGCGTGAAGCGCAGATAAAAAGGTTTGTCTTCAGACGGCTGCGCCGTATACATCCTCCCGATGGCAGCTTTGCCATTAAGATTATCCCAACCTTACCAATATTTTTCTGTTCTGACCAAAGCAAAGTCGGATGGTATTTTGTAATTAGTAGTTGGCGCGCTGCTGGATGTTTGGCGTTTGTTTGAAAATATTACGTAGATGTCATTTCTACGGACCCTGCAGCAGTGACATTGAAGATCCAGACAGGTTCAAAAACTCATGGTGATGCGAAGCAAGTGCACACTCTGCCGATTGACATGGATCCTGCTCATGAAAAGCGAATCTAACGATACGCCACATGGATTCTGAAGCAGAAACATGTCTTGCATTTAGGTAATTTTGAAACTCGTTAACGACGGTTTGCAATCTGCTGCACAACGACGCCGTCTGGCGCTTTCCAAACGTAGTCGTACAGATATTAACAGCGGTGATTGATGAGCAAATTTCAACATTTATATGACATTGATACCAGAGATATAGCCAATGGCAGTAAGGCATTATCAACTTTATATTGTTCATTGTTAACAACAAATGCCACGCGGCATTCATTTGGCCTACTGTAGAGAGGATAATCATAACCATGGTCAGTTGTTTGTAGAGCGACTTGCCTGTGATATTTTTGTACAGGCTGCGACTATCAAACAGGATGTAAAGGGAATCCTGTGCCGCAAGGTGTGCGTATCATGCAATAGGTTATGTCGCCGGACAGACTAGGCTAGGCTAGGCAGTTTCCGTCTGGAAGTTCAGCTGACACAATAGCACCATAGTCGTACTCGGTGTATATAAGCCATGTAACATGAGCAGAATATAAACATAAGGAACTCTACGCCTCCACAAAATGAACTCTGCCATGGACCTTTCTGAGCACAGCATTGTGAACCATATCAAACAAAAGTAAACGGATTTTAAGATTAAGCACACATGTGCAGGGACCAGGCCTATCAGCAGTGCGTTGTCCTCGAAAAAGGATTGCAGGTCATTATCATAACAGTTCTGGTTTCCCTAGTTGTTTACTACGGCCATGGAATCTTGATAATTGCCATATATTTGTCGGGAGGGCGGGGCAGTTTTAAAATAGAGACGACAGAATGACGAGTTGACCAACATTTGTGGCATCAATTTCGCCAGCGACAAGGGCATCTTGGACATTATTGTGATGATAGATACAATAAAAAATCTCCGCAAAACCTGTTCATCTGGTAAATGCGATCGCATTCGACTTTGTTCTATTCGGTCCTAGCAATCAAACAAATATTGGTGAAAGGGGCGACCAACGAGCTGAATATAGTTATCTTTCGCACGTCTATAGATACGATAGCTACACAAATTCTTCCGGAATAGGGATATTTGTCGTCGCAAATTCGAAGTATGCCTTCGTAAGATGGGACTATATCCGAATTCTCCACCCCCAAAACAACTGCACGTAACGACCGGGATCCTATAACGCGTATGTTGAAAAATACTTTGAAGAACGCCACCACGCGTACTCACAAGAAATATGTCACGGTGCTATGCTATTGTTAGTAGCAAACAAAATAGCAGCGATTTCCGATTCTTGGGGTTCATTATACCGGCGACTGCCGATGATTGGAATATGTGTTCGAATAAGAACTTCTTGAGGTGGACTCTAGTATATTATTTCGGCAGCTGTCCTGTATACAAAGTGTAAGGATTATTGTTATGCATCATTGTCTGCAAGTTGTTGATTATGTTTGGCTTTAAATTTTTGGAAATGCCGGGGCAGTTGCTATGTCCGTTATTAAGTCATATATGTAATTGTTAAAATGGAACTGATTTGCCTTCGTTTGGCACCAGGGAGTGCAAGGTAATGTTCGGATGGCTGAGTGTGTGAGGATTAGCCATCTACTGCTTTTTCTCGAGAGTTGGATAGACGCGATTTTTGAGCCTTGCACTTTAAGGTTTTGCGAATGGACGTTGTCGACAACATTCATAATAATATTATCAATATGCATGGCCATACCGGATGTTCAGGGTTGAATGACTTTTACCGATGATATTCATGGTTGAATGAGTTCAGGTGAGGTTAATCGCTTTATCGAAAATATCAGTGGCTGAAAAGGATAGGTCGTGCTGACGATCATCGTTAGTAACCATCTGGACGGGCCTGGCTCATCTGTTGTGCGGCAAGTGAGGTCAGATTATGTGGTAACATGGAAGCGCCAATTTCATTGAGCTGATCTCTGCATTGATTGCAGTCAGTACCAGTTGCACTAAAAGCCCAATCGGCGAAGCGTGGTTTCAGTGACCATGCGGAAAAGTCTGAGCATGCCGAACGGAACCGTAAAAAGCCTTTTAAGGCCAAGATTTTCTTCGATGTCTCCGGCCAGAATGAGCTGTAGCCTACAAAAGGATGCCTTGTTGTTGCCTCGAGAGCAAATGCATGGAGGAATTCGATGGATTACACGATTGCGCTCTTTAGCTTGTACTTTGACGGAAATTATGTGTTTGAATGGAAATTGCAACCATCGGCCAAGTCTGTACGATGTTGGTGACGAGCCTCTACAGCAGCATCATCAATGGCGCCATGCTGATTGTGTTCTGCCTACACTACATCATCACCCACGGTGTCATGATGACGGAAATCTGCCTCAACACCACGACAGTAACGTTCACAATCCGCATTGTGCTAAAGACGACACCCCAGGACGGAAAAACGATGTCGGATGCACAAAAAGGTCAAGTTTAGATGGCTGAGTTGAGATATACGAAAGTTTGTTTGCTGTTTGAGACAATTAAAAAATAACTTTTTGCTTTACATTCAACAGACAAAGCTATAAAGAAAATAACTATTTCTAAACTAAATGTAATAAACTGTGTGCATCAGCATCGCCGTTTTTATGACGAAAAGCGTATTTATTATTGTTCGTACGTAACCAATTTGTTTATTTTATCATAGCAAGTGTTCACCTAATCAAGCCGCTTGAGTAACTTAACTTATAAGGTACTCAACAAACAAGATGACTCAAATCCATCCAGCAGTTCAAATTTATGGCCAAATAATCAACCCAAATTTAATGCATATTTTGTGACACAGCAGCAGCAGGAGCATGGAATTTCCTTAAGTATATAGATTTTGTATAAATATATAACAAGGCATAGTTGCCTTTACATATTGTGTATATCCTGAGTGTTAACATTTAACTTATCTGTTAATTTTCACTGAATGGAATAATGTGTGCACATGGAACTGGACTATCCTGTGACAGCAGTGACTAGTAACATCATAATGGTTCCCTCTCAATATATTAGGAAACGCAAGTTAACTATTCGTTTTCATATCATCTATATGAGCAGCATTAATAGAATTGCGTCCTTACAATGACCAGTTGACGTTTTCAAGTATTTTTCTTGATATTTAAGAGACTAATTTTTTCTGGAATACAAGAGAGTTGAAGTGGTCAATTTTAGGAAACAGTACATAACACTTATTTTAAACAATTAATAGTGCTAATACCGTTATATGATTACCTGCTTTAGTTATATGACACAAGAAGCCGTTATTTGTGTGTAGGTAAAAGATGGTTTCCGCAGTTAAATTTTAAGGCAAATGCAAATTACTCTATTACAAATATGCAATTGTTAAATATATCATATAGCTACACAGATTTTGTGAATTTTGTACAATTTAGCTACATGCAACTACGTTACACTTATGTATATTTTATTTTGACTCTACGTTTATACGGTCATTAAGGCAGCAAAAATCCTTTTTTTTCGAAAAAAATAATCCAAAATGTGAAAGAATTTGAAGCGCTTGAGTAATTTAGCAATTTGCCTTAAATAGTACAGTTTACTAATACTATATATACTAATACTACACTGTACAATATATGGGACATCTTACATAATGCAATAGAACTACGTTTTGGTCTGAATATATGACAGTTTATTTTGTTAGGGTCTGCGAATTCCGTATACGGCTAGCCCGAAGCAAAGGGGATATAGATGGTCAAAACAATAAATTGAGGCGTAAATCGTTAGCTATTTTCAGAATTAAACAGACGAGTAAAATATTTCTGACAAATACACTCGTTGACACGCTTCGGAGTAATTTAGCTGTTGGGTTAAGACAGTTTGGTTCAGTTGAACTATACAGTCGAACAAATCATCGTGGACAAAGACAACATGGTGGGCTCATTAATAGGTGATGCAGTCGATTTCAAGATTGTGTTGTGGATGGTCTATCAGCCCGTGCTACAATCCACGATTTTTAACTACTCTGTTGAACATAATGTTCATTGGCTATTTTACAGAGCTAAAACATGTTTCGTGCAAACAAGGAAGACTTTAGAGTGCGTTATACAGTTAGTTGTACGTACTACTTTCATCGCGATATCTCTTTACTGCTATCGGTATTTTAGCAATGATGGCAAAAAGTGTAGGTGATAATTCGTTGCTATTCACAAAGTATGTAAACTTTTTAATGATTTTGTAAACAATTTTAGACTGCTTCTATATGGTCGATGCGATGAGCAGTTTTGGTGGTGTTGATGTGAATATGCCGGCGCTCGATATTGATTTTATGATCAGTTCGGCTAATAAATGTATAGAAAGCGTTCCTGGATTTGCTTACGTCATCGCGAAAAAATCTTCACTGATGTCGACAAAAGGTAAAAGCAATGAGATGGTACTTGCTCCTACAGACTGTGTTGCGCATTGCTAAATAAAGCTGAGTAGATGGCACTTGTGTTGAAATTGTTTCTATATTAATCAACAGTAAGTGATGTATACGATTAGAAAAAAGAAAGGCTATAGAACGAGGGTTCTAGGGTGGCAGCCCCGAGTTAGTCTTAGGATTAGTGTAACCCTTACACAAAATGCGAAGCTTAAATTAAAGCTTCAAGGCTTGGGGTACCGATAGTGGTATCTCTTGCTTTTCACTTATTGGATTGTCCTAGAGGCTATTTTTACACGAGTGCCGAGGACATTACCAAATACCCAGATTGTAGCAGAAAAACTATGTCATAATTGAGACTATTAAATGAAAAATGTATGTTAACAATCTATGGTGGCTAGAATCTGCCTTTGTACTACAAATGTTAGTATGTAAAGATAAATACATGCCTTCCACTGTAGAAATAGGTTAAAGCCTCTGAAACAAAATGGTTAGCATTATATTTAAAGGGTAAGAATATAATTAATGATACAAAAATATAAATAATGTACAACAATGTAATAAAGTTGAGCGAGAATTTAATGATATCCAGATTTTTTAGGTTATTTAATGCTTTATAAAAATAGACGCACTGCGTCCTTTCTATATTCCATATAGGCGTAGCATAACATAACTGTATTGTAAAATTAGCGGTGTTTCACTGCCTAATCTACACTGTTTTATCCAAAATATCGTTTTCCGATGAACATAGAATAAAAAGGCGTAAAATAATAATACAGTATTATACAATATTGACGTAGTATATCATAATATCCGAAATATTAATGATATAATACGATATTATACTATGGTAATGTATTATATCTTAAGGTTAATTGTAATTTTCATGATATACAGCATTTCATGGTAATGTATTATGTTATAGTTTATACTTATCATACTATTCATGATAATGTATTATATCTTAATGTTAATTGTAATTTTCACGATATAAAGCATTTCATGATAATGTATTAATACGTTATAGTTTATACTTATCATACTATTCATAGTCATTGGTCTATATTGGTGATAAAGTCGAGCCTTGATAAATTCTGATTTTGTCCATTGACGCTGTGCTCTTGCCTAAGCAAACGTAGGTTTTTACAGGCAAAACATTAACGCCAAAGAATTATTTTAGAAGATTGCAGGACGCAGCAAGTGGGAAGCGGTGACCGCCCCACAACTTCCGGGAAATATTGACAGAAATACACTTTTCCTTTATAATGACTGCAGCTTTCCCTTGCACGTTTAGTTTTGAGTCCACCACTTTCGAATAGGGTACTGCGCCCTGCGAGATTGGCCGCACTGGTCTAGGTGGTACGTACGCAGAAAAAATAGCATGCGCAAAATTTGCTGTAAGCTAAGAGTAGCAAAAGTAGACCAAGTAGACTAAGTGATAGCACAGCAGTAGATAGATAGATATGTAAGTGAGACGATGGGAATTCAAAGCCTGATTAGGCCAAAGTGGTTTTTTCAGCACTCCAAGGCCAAGTTAAATTCTGTTCTACAATGTGTTTCACAAATCCGACAATTCAGGATAGGCTCAAATTATGTCCATCCTCCTGTTTTAATGTCTCTGTACCAAGGAATGTCTTTCGTAGTCCCTTAAAGCTGTGCAGTCCATTATCAAAACATCGCAGTCCCTGGTTCAGTTCCACAATAGGTACATATACTATTGTCTGACAATCCTACACTATATAAATCGGAATTAAAAATCCCATATCCTGTCAATAACTATATTGCGGGTCTCATACTATCCTTATTCACCTTCCAAAGAAATTTTTAGCTAAGTTTGTTAGGTTTATCCAAGAAAACCCTTATCGATCTGTAAACACTGTTATGAATCCACCAGCTTTTATGATCTGTAAAAGGCCTTTTCTCCAGCCATGTTTTGAGTCCAGAAACGCTTATAATAACATAAGGTTTCTGTCCCAGTGTCTTGGTATTAGACTCGTGTCTAAAAAATCTTTTTTTCATTACCTTCTATCCGTAGCGGCCTTTAACACAACCCAGAGTAACACTATTGTTACGACCTTTCCTGTTTAGCCACTTTACACTCCCTACTGTGCATAGAGACTGAACTTTCTGTTTTCCCGAAAGCTAGCACTACTGCTGTGTTATCACTTAAAATACTTCTTTTTATTTTTAAGTCTAAAACCATCTATTATCATGGCCCAAATTTCGATGGCCACTATCTCCGCCTGAAAAACTCAGTAAGGCTGTGTCAAGAGAATGATTCGCTTACTCTGCCTGGTATATCAATACCTCCACCACAGCGCCTGTTACCATAGTACATGGCCAAGCCATCTGTTAGCAGAGCAAATCCAAATCATCAATCCAATCCATAAAATTCTAATTCTGATTAACTCCTATAGACCTGACACTTTCACAACGGAGATTCAGCAATCCTTCAATGTCCTGGATTAGCATTTGCATATGGTAATGAGAGCCTAATGCCTGTCTATCTCGCCAAAAAACTAGATTTTTAAGCTTAAAATTTTCTTTTACTGCAATTCCTTTATAAGAATATCAATAGGTGGTATACCTTACTTTATCGCAGGGCCGCCCACCGGTGTGGATTTAATTGCATCAGTGATCATGCGACTAACCAAAGCCTAAAGCCTTTCTAACATCCTACAGTAAGCAACTAATTCAATCATGTGCCGCCAACACAAAAATCCATAAAGAAGTGTTGGAAGAACAGTTGTTCTACAAAGAAAATGAATATCTTGATGGTGCAGCCCCGACCTACTTCCAATAAAGCAAGCTGTGATTCTTCAATGTGAGTCTTCCAAGCTAAACCCTTATCTAAGACTAGACCAAAATATTTAACCTTGTCGTCCAATGGAATAAATTTGCCCCTAAGCGAATGTCCATTAGACTCTCCAGTCTTCTTTTTTTGTAAAAAATACTCCTTTGCACTTTTCCGCATTAACCGAGAGACCTCTACTATATATGAAGTGCATTAATAAAACCGTTATAGTCTATTACAAATGGTCCTGAGACATCTAAAGTCACCTAATCATATAATTTACTACCATGCACCAGAGCACAAGAGAAAAACTCCTTCTTTTGAAAATCCCGTAGTAGCCCTGAGTGATTCCCTGGCATGTCATTTTTCTGCCATAACCACACTTTTGCTCTTTAATTTATGTATCCATATTTCGATGATATTTGGAATACCAAATTCATCCATAAAACTCCAATTTGGTGCAGTCAAATGCTCTAGATATATCTAAAAACATTGCATAAACAAAATTTTCCTGAAAACAGTTACCGTCCAATTCATGCTGCAGTGCACTGAAGGGCAGAAATAGCGCTTCTTTTTCGTGACAGCCATGTTGATTGTCTTGTAATTTGGACTTGCTTAGACTCACGTATACTATATAATCAGCCATCTGTCAAAAGCTTTCAATACAAAAGATTAAATTTAATTCAATTGAATAGCTATAAATGCCTTGGGCTCAGTGTAGTCGTCTTTCCTTGGTTTGGGGATGAAGGCAATTTTAGTCTGTCTTCATAAGACTTTATATGTTTAAATCCTAAGCTGGTTTTGCAAATCTTTTCTAATGCCATAAGTAACACTGGGCCTCTTGATTTCAGGAAAACTGGAACAATACCGTCAGGGGCTGGGGACTTAAAGTCCCTATGATGCTATAGAGGGCATTTTATCCTTCCTACATTATCTGTCTCGTTGATAGCAACGTCCATTTTAGGTATCCCAATTGATCTTCCTAAATCATATTGTCCAGCTAAATTTTCAGAAAGAATATAGCACAGAACGTGTACTTCCGGAAGTGACATCAAGATATGCTTGTCACATTCAGTGTAGGAACATTAGGGTACCTAAACTGACCAAAAGTCGCCTGATTAATTCTGCGAAATAGTTTATGAAGCTTTTTAAACATCGAAGTCGAATGCATCATGTCGCAAAACAACTAAAGACCGTTTTTCCCTTGAACTACCTTAAATTTCTTCTGAAAACTATTGTAATTATTCCATGTTCTGTCATGTCAACAAATGTGATTGCCATTCTGTGTGACTCCTTTGACGTTCTCCGAAGTCTCTCTAAGTCATCGTTCCACCAGCAATTTCTAAATTTCCGTGTGCCCATATATGGACAACAGTTCTCTGCTGCCATAACTACAGCACGTGTTATCAGTGCGACCGCTAACTCTAATTGCTCCCATTCATCAATGTACATTTTATTTAATGCGACTAAATTTTCTTACATTATGGTTTGATATCGTTTCCTTGTATCTTAGGTAATACAAGACTTCAACTTCTTTCTGGTAATATAGTCAGCTATAAAGTGCATACTAAATTTGATGAACCTATGCTCTGATCCTGAGAAGTCTTGTATTACCTGGCAATAGTTGATGTATCTTTCTAGGCAACTGCTTGCTAATGTCACATCGATTAACGCAGATCTATTCTTAATATCAAATATAGGGGAACGACCTTTATTCGCCACACATTAGTCAGAAGTCAAGTAAAAGTTCCGCTAAGTAAATATCTTTTCTGTTATCATTTGTGCTGCCCCACAGCCTATTGCGTGCAATGGCATCGCAGCCAATTACAACCTGCTCATTTCTACTAGAAGAGAAATCAACTAGTCTAATTCAAGTAATTTCATAGCAGTTTTCAGTCGCATCATAGAAAAGATAAAGATTTTTATCAGCCAGTCACAAGGCTCGTCATCCCCATAGGTGCGTTCTCCAATTCTAATAGATATCTAAGGCAGCGTTTCTGAATCAGCACGACTAACTGCCCAGTTAGATCCCAAAATAGAAAAAGTAGATATTTTATATACACGACAATGCACGGTAAGTACAGACTTAAACTGCACTTGTACAAAATCTCTCAAGGTTCAGGATATTTGTTACTTCTACAAATAATATTTGTAATGCTAGCAACTCGCTAAGGAGATGTGGCTGCTCCAATGGGCAAAGTCGACGTTCCAAATTCAGCTCCATAGTTTTTTAAAGTCTCGGGATCTCACGACATTGGATAATGGAACGTTACGGCCATTTTAATCACATACCAAAACCGTATAATTCTTTATTTCTTTTCCAATAACCAAAAAGACGAAAACATTTGAAATTAACAGTTAATATTATTAACATTATAATTAACATTATAATATTAACATATTAATATATAATAAATGATTAACATTATATTATTAACATAAATCAGTGAATTTAAGAAAGATTATATGTTGAAAAATGATTTTTACTGCACGGTATGCTCTATTTGATGCATACCACGCAAAAACAGTTGCTTTTTCGTATTTAGCAACTTAGCAAACAAATAGCCACAGTAATTACCTACATAAACCTCCATTGAAAAAGTCTAAAAATTGGACTAGTTTGGTGCAAATTTAGAAGATACAGCTCCGGCACCATCCCATACTTTGGTGTAAAAATTTCGCAAATGCAAACGCCGCCATCCCGCAGAATTAATAATATAGCCAATGTTTTTTTACAACAATGAAACTAACATGTTTAAAATGCAAAATAACCATATAATCTTATCGTTCACACCAACAGGCAAAAACTTAGTTTGTGTTATTTGAATTATAAAAAATTTTATTTTTGGGATATTTTTAGGCTTTGGTCATTCGTAAACGGCTTCTGTGACAAAAATTCATAACTTCAAAGCTGTAGCTCTTCGATTATTGATGATCAGATCCGATGCTTCTGCAACGAATTATTGCCTAAAATTATTTGTGACACTAAATGTCCATAAACCAAAATTCTCCAATTGGTGTCGGTTCTGTAAAAAATTAGAGAGGAAATCACGGGAGCAGCTCAAATACAAGGCTAAATGAACAACTGTTTGCCATTACGCGTCGCATAAAAGTATTTCCAAAAATTAAATCTGGTGAAGAATTATGCGAGGCAGAGACATACAAAAAAGAATTTGTCCCAATTGTGCGCTTATTTGAGAAAACTCCGCTCGCTACGCGCGCTCCGTTTCAATAAGTTTATAATGATCTTTATTTCCGCATCATTGCGGCTAACTAGGTTAGGAAATCACAGAGCGGCGTTTCCAATTGTGATTAGTATGCCAACAAATGTAAAAGATTTATGTACACTTACACGCGCCTACTGTTCTAATTCCACTGGCACCCGCAATGCGTCACACCGTTCACATCATATTTCCGTTATTATATGCAGGCCCGTGCTTAGGCTGTGGTGGCCCCCCCAAGACATAACCTTGTGGGCCCCTGAGATTCTGATATTTTTCCTGACGGAGAAAAACTTCTGTAAGACTAGTTGGAGCATATTGCGATAAAATACCTTGCTCATAGCCTGCATGCTTTTCTGCACTGGTGTATCCATGGGGGCGCGGCAAACCAACCAACCTGAACTGTGTTCCGAACGGGTTGCGAGAGTACATTTAGAGAACATATTCATTACTTATTGACATTAAAAGAATGTGTATACAGCTACAGCGAGTGGGTGTTTTGGGCAGGAACCATATAACCACGCTTTAACATCAAATTACATATTTAAAGTGGTTTCTTTCGAAACTTTTGTTCTTTAAAACACCGAACGATCTCTTCAAATTTCAGGTTGCGAGCTACTTCTGATTCTATCGATATTACTGCAAGCGCTGTCAATCTATCATCGGTCATATTTGACCTCATGTAGTTTTTATAATCTTCATTTTGCTGAAGCTTCTTTCAGCCCCAGCCACTGTAACGGGAATAGTAAGTAAAACTCTGAGTGCGATTGTGAGATTGGCATAGTTTTCCTGCAATCCACGCTTGAATGTGAAGTATAGTATTTCCTCGGCCGTGTTTGGTTTGTCAACCGATACGGTTTGAACAGCTGTTAAGAACCGTTCATCTTCCATTTCTAACTCAGCGGGGTCAATGTCTCCAGTTTTTACTGCAAGACTGTCACAAGATTCGTGTAATAGACCATTTAGATAAGTCTCATGCATCGTATCTACGTTATAGATGAAACCAAACAAATCGAAAAATTCTTTTAATTGCCCGAATCTTTCATTACAGGACGTAGTGGCTTGATCAAGAAGCATGTAGAAAAAATCGGTGATGAATTCCTGCTCTTGTGACAAAACCGAGCCTTCAGATTCATACGAGGCCATTCTTTTCTTGCGCCTTAATCGTACTGAGGGAAAGAATTGTTCAATTCCAACATGCTGCGTTACCGGCCGCGCTGCTGCACACGCCCTTTGATATCCAGTGTTCCGATATTCTCCAAGAAATTTTTGAGTTGCTTCAATTTCTGTTTGAAGCCCTGGCAGACTAGCAGTTCCAGACTGAAGAATTTTACTTGTTTTGTTCATTTCAAAAAGAAGATCATACCAGACGAATACGCTTATCAAAAAAGGCCACGACCGAACGGCATCAATCAGAGAACTAGCTTCGTTAGCTGAAGCGCCGTCCTTTTTCATCAGACATAATTGTTCCAATCGCTCCAATGCGTCAAGAACCCCTTCGAATTGGAAGCGAAAAGGTTTAATACAATTTATTCTGCTCTCCCATCTTGTATCTGAAAGCGGTTTAACAGTAAGGCTCACGCATTCTTTGAGTATTGACCAACGCGATGTCGATGCAACGAAGATACTGTATATGTGACTAAGAATGCCGAAGAATGATATTATTTTAGCGGATATCTGAGCACAGTCGACAATAACCAAATTAAGAGTGTGTGCAGAACATGGGACGTAGAACGCTTTGGGATTAATCTGCAGCAATCGAGCCTGCACACCAGACTTTTTGCCACGCATATTCGCTCCATTGTCATACGATTGCCCTCTGCAATCGTCGATATTCAATCGAAGTGTCTCCACAAATTCAAGGAACTGAGTGAACAATCCCACACCTGTTGTATCTGACACTGCTAGATATCGCATGAAAATTTCTGTAATTTTTGACCCTTCTCCCGGCTGACAAAGTACGCACCTAAGTAAAACCGACATTTGCTCATGATGCGAAGCATCAGGAGTACTGTCCAAAATAACCGAGAAATACTTTGATGGAGTTATTGCCTTTAAGTTTTGTTCTAGAACCAGGTCTTTTATCACATTTATTAGGTCATTTTGACTTCGGTTACTAAGATAATGATCCGCGGTGGTTGATTCCAATACGCGGTGCTTTAGCGCTGCCAGAACGTTATCGTATTTTGCCATAAGTTCAACAATTCTCAGGAAGTTTCCATTAGATCGACTTCCAAATTTCTCTTCTGTTTCTCGAAATGCGAGGTTCCGCTCACTAAGGAATACGACTATGTCGGCCAATCGCTGTATAACTGAGCGCCAAAACAGAGTTTCCTTATTTGCGATTCGAAGTTCGTGTTCGCTCAATGTTGCTTTGGCACTAATCGACTGCCTAAGATAGCACCACGTGTTAAAGCTATCCTGGTGGGCCTTGCCTGCCTCGTGATCTTAGAGTTTTTTGGACAACCCCTCCCATGTCGATGTTCCAAATCGGAGTGGTACGTTGGAGTTATCGAATAGTTTGCAGCAGAAACAAAATATGGTGTCACTGGAGGCTGAATAAACAAGCCATGAACGCGGGACATATTCACCGTTAGGCATAACTCTTCGATAAAAAGCCGCAGAGAAACGACGACGGGGATTTTCGTTGATGAATGGAAAATCAATGACGATCTGTGTCGCTAGCTATTGGCGCACGCGCAGCGTTTTCCTCTTGGTCTTGGAGTTTCGTTTCCGTTTCGCTTAGTTCTTGAGAAACATCTTGGTCGCTCACATGTTCAATTTCATCGCTTTCACGCTCCCATCGGGGTCCGGTTGATCGCTACACCTTTCGAAAAACGCAGTCAATTTAGGAATTTTTTGAGCTGCTTGATTTGCAGCCTTTGCTTCCTTACGTTTACTTGCACCACTTTTATACAGCTTTTTCATTGTGAATTTCTCATTTATTAATTAGTTAAAAAGTTTGCGTACCCTGTTTAAGTAAAAAATAACACTTAACAGTATAATACTTGTACTCGCAACCGAAGGGAAACGGAGGTCCGTACTCTTGCGTGCTCGAAAGCAAACGGTTTTTTCGAAAGGTGGTCTCGATTTTAATATCAAGATTCTGTATCGAGATTTAACTCAGGGAAGCAATCAGCCTGGTGAGCCAAAATTGTCAAAAGTGCCAATTGCACCCAGTTTTCGACCTCTGTAGCATGTGTGCATAGATGATCTTGGCCCAAATATGTAAAGCGTCGAGCTTAGATCATTATCGTCTGAATAAAAAGTTACATAAGTGTTCAACGCGGTCATGACTTTATGAGTGGCAGAGAGACAAAAAATAAATTTCTGCTTTTTTCGTCCGTAACCCTATATGTGGAAACTCCACTCGCTTCGGTCGTTACGTTTCAGCAACAATGCCTGTGGCTGGTGGGCCCCCTAAATACCGGCGGGCCCCCAATTGGGGGGTATGGGGGGCGCAAAGCACGGTACTGATTATATGTACGTGTTACATGGTGGTATTGCTGTAATACCTTATGCTGAAAGACCAGTGAAAATAAATTCACATCTGCATCGAATAGTTCGATAGTTCGTATGTAGTTTATTGCAAGTTGCATATTATTCGTCAAAATATGCTCAAAGCAAGTGAAAATATGCGACAAATGCAGTCAGAGTAGAAATCACGTACACAACTAATCCGTGAGAGTTTTGATTTTTCAGGCAACTGTCCGCTACTGTCTTTCGATTTAAGTGCTCAACACGAAGCTTTCGAAGCGTCAAGTCAGTTTCGTTTCACTCCACCAACTCAAGTATTATTTGCATTCAAACAAGCCTTGGTGGAATTCCTGGAAAGGGGCGGCGTCGATGGCCGGCGTAAGAGGTAAGTGTACTTTTATTTGTTTCGTGTTTTTACGGGTTTAGTTTGTTTAGTTTGTTGTTAATTTACCTTACTCCAGAACAAAACTTTATCACATTATTAGGATGGAAGATCTTTAATTTTTTGTAGCACTTACTTCATAAAAATTAATATATTTTGCTTTCTGTTCTACTTTCATTGGGTATTATACTCACGACGTTAGATCTACAATGCGTGTTATATGCCGCACTATTTCGTAAAGTTTTTGATTGGATTGTATATTGACGCCAAATTGTACTTCGACACGTTGTTTAAGATAAACCACGCTTGTGGTTAATGCATCTTTATGATCAATTTAAACTCTTGCTTAATTAGAGAATGTGAATATTTTTAATATATTTTAAAAATTGACTACGCGCTAAAATACGCACGACACAGACCAAATTTTATTCTGTAACAGATTGCACCACTTGTAATAAGAATTACTAATTTCAATACATACACATAACTGACTAAACCAATTTTTCTCTTTAGGGCTCCCAACTTCTGTTGAGGCTTAATGCACTAAATTATTGGAATACACTGTTTATTATACATGATCATAAAGAAATAATCAATCTGAGGCTCGGACCGTGTCCCCTCTCCTCGGGGCTTGGTCGATCCCATTCTGTAAGGTAAACTGATATACCCAACGGCTCTGCACACAGCCCCCGGCCCGCGCCGAAGACGCGCGGTAAAAAAGTCCCAAAAATTTTAAAATTTATCTCCCCGCCGACCGGCTGACCCTCTTCCCCCGGAGCACCCGTTATCCTCCTGGGACTTCATAGCGTGAGCATGTTCGTATTAAACCAAGAGGTTTATGGAAGATAGGGATAACCCAACACAGTATTTTGCCCTGTGTTGTGCTTTCTACCACTTTTAGCTATGCCCAACTTAAATGAGGGATCCCCACTGTCCAGACGTATTTACAATCATTTGTGCATAGAATATTTTCTAGTGAACAATATATATAGATATGTGCGTGTATACAAAGCTGGACATAAGGAGTAAGGATTTAGCATTTTACTGTTTTGCGATTTTATATTTTTTATAAAATAAGATTGCCGAGAGTCCAATTTTACACAGTAGTTGGGAATTCGTCTACTGAGCCGGTTATGTATAATTTATATAGCTAAAATAAAAATTCTTGTGAAACATTAGTGTCTTGAAACCGTATTTTTCTGATGAAATTCTGTACGTTATGTGTCAATGCGTCAGAATAAATGTATTTGCACCGATCTCGACGCTGTAACCTAGAGCATTTGTTGCGATTACGAAGGTTCGGAATATCCATAAAGCATTTAAGTAAGGAATTCATAAACTCTCCTCACACGTCTTTTTTGTTTTAGCATTTTAGCAACATGAGTTATATATATTGCGGAATGCAAATTTATATTGCCAAGACATTACACTCTCAATGTTCTGCTTATGTTACACAACACACAAATCTAGATGGAATATCCTTACGTTGGCTTCTTTAAGCTAACACGCTTTACAACGCCTTACTTTCACCATTTTTATTCAACGATCTTTAAATTGCAAGCTGTTGTCTAAATGCGAATTCGTTGGTTTGTTTTTTGTGATAAAAACGATAAAAAGATATTTTAGATATATGAGAAATAAAGAATTGGTGCTATCCGGCATGGAAAAGATGGGTTTCACTAAGCGACTTTTGGCTGACGAAATTTCCAGTTATATCAATACGTCGTTTTACTATCCGAGCGACCCAAATTGGGATTTTAAAGTGTTCAACGATCACTTAAGTCGAAAAGGTAAATTTGACAAATTTGGTGCTGGTACAACTCAGGGAGTTTTATCATTGTAATGACTGATAAATATAATATTTTCGAACTTCAATGGCATGGACCATTAAAAATGAAGATAGGAAAAACCAAAGAACTACACCGAATTTTTATACCCAATTGCATTATATTATTTTATTTTCATAGAATAGAATGTATTTCGAGTAAACTATAGTTCTGTCGGAAGAGTTAAATATTCCTACAAAAGAACAAAATACAGAGAGATTACCTGCGCATATACTTAATTTATGCAGTGCATCGAATTTTGGCATTGAGTGATAGGCCGAAGCTTTCAATGGAATTTTATGTTCTTGAAATATTGCTAGAGGTAAAACTGGGTTGCGGCATCGTAACTCTCCTATACCTAATCTTCGCAGTTGATAATACATATGTCAGTTATTATGCAATGCAAAATAGAGATTTCCCGCGGACATACTTTGTATAGTGTCTCGAACTTTGACGTTAACTGATAACTAAAACTTTTAATGGAATTTTATATTCTAAATAGAGATCTTATTTGTTAGACGTAACACTGGCATGTGGCATCGTATTTCTGTTATACCTAATCCTACGCAATTGATAATACATATGTAAGTTATTGTGCAGGTTTCTTAAAATAATGCGGGCAAAAAGTGGGCAGTTTTGTCTCTAGCAGCTCTTTTCAAGAAACTAAAATCTCTTATGGATGTTTATATGATATTTTATTATCGTGCAAACGGCAATGGGAGGCTTTTATCTTTAATGAGTCCTTATGTGAAATTAAAGTCACTGCCATATAACTGTAAGAAACTTTAATCTTTTGCAGATGGCCAAAAAGACAAAAATCTCTCACAGTATCCACTAGAGCCTAATATCTCTTGCAGTTAGTCATAACAAATTTTTGTCTCTAATGGCTTTTTGTTAGAAATCATTGTCCCTTGCAGACAGCTATAAAATATTAAAGGCCCTAACAGCTGCCTATTACAATTTGAAATATGTAACGGTAGGCTGCAAGAGATTTTTGTATATTAGAGCCGGCTGCACGAAACAAGTTTTTGACTTTTTTGCTAGCTATTAGAAACACATATCTGTTACGACTAGCTGCTACTTTTAAGACTAGGTGTTGGAGCTTCTTGTATTTTTCGATTATACATAAATGTCGCACGGCCGAAACATGGGTAATGATAAGATTAAAGTGAAGTGGCGTTCCAATCCAAATGTTTATTATATGGAAAGCCCTTCAAAATGCGAGTGCCAGATCGAAAACAACACATTAACTGTATTAGTCAGTACTGAGTCGTGGTGTGGTGCCTGTACAAATTTTACCAGAACATAATTTAACTGTCGTCTCTGAGTATTTGTATCTCTCCGTATAATTGTATAGACAAATATATATGTATTGACATAGCTTATTATATGTATAGTGCTTAAATACAGTCATTGTTATACTAGTAAATTATTATATTTGTGTTTTAAATACAAATGCCGCTAGTTATCATTTAGGGAAATGCTACAACACGATTCATATTAACTGCAACTATTAAATAAAAAGCATTCCCTGTAGTAACCACAAGCGCTAGCGCAAATGTTTGAGCGAAATACGTTTTCCGTCTTTTTTCATATAATTTAGCGGCTTGCTGTTCAAGATTTTTATCTTTTGGCTATCTGTAAAAGGTTAAAGTTTCTCACAGCTATATGTTAGAAACTTTAACAAACAAGAAGTCAACTCAAACAAGGAGTCATTAAAGATAATCTCCAGCAGCCGTTTGCAAGAAACTAAAATATCGCATAACCATTCATTAGAGATTTTAGTTCATTTAAAACTGCTGCTAGAGACAAAACTGTCCATTTTTGCACGCATTATTCTATGAAACCTTCATTATTGGACATATGTGGCGATTTAAGTTAAGATACATAAACAGACTATAACATTTCAATTTTGCAACTGCATAGAGCTCGTCTCACCAGTTTGTTTCGTAACACAAATTTGTGAAAGTCTGCCACAACATAGAGCTACAAATAAGAGTAGATTCGGTCAAACATGGTGACATAATTTATTATTTAATCAAAATGATGTAATTTTGTCGGTGCACTCATCACAAGTAGAATCGCTGTTAACGTTTTAGGTACACCGGGTTATTTGTAAACCGATCTCTATCTGCAACTTAAAGGTTCCAACTGCTCAAACTTTCTATACGAACTTTACACAAAAACTCATTATACTCAGAAATTTGCAACTGTCTCTCTGTTGAAATTGTAATGAAATTTCTAATTGGCTTAGTCCATCAGCATGAACTTTCGTAGAAATTCAAAATGAACCTTTATCAAAATCCGCAGAATGCTTCCATAATTATGCCTAAGAGCATTGAACCTACGCTATAATTGAAAAATTACAATAACCTTTATTGTGTCAGTATATTTTTAATGGAACTGCCTTTCGCTTATACAATGTAATACAGCATGAAGAAACTTTTGCACAAGTTACAAATGATTCTGACATACTGAATAGGCACATTTTTAAGGAAAATAAACTCTTATTATTTTTGTGCACTCATTACGGCTGTCAAGTCTAATTTAGATAATTAAGTCTAATTTAGATTTAGTCTAATTTAGATTTTGGATTTTTTACGGATAATGGAAATGTAATTGTGCACATAGCTTGGCATTTGCGCTGCAATAATTATTTCCATCCTAAATCCTTGCAAAACCGACCGATTGGAGATCGACTGTGTCCTTTGGGGTCATCCAATATTGTACACAACTCTTATCAGTGATATCGGATCGAAAACATGAAAATTAATATGCAGAGTCGCCACATCTAGAGCCATGGCTTCGCTGCTAAATTTTTTGCTCTACCGTTTTCAAACTGTGTGCCAAAGTGTAAAACGCTAGATTAAAAAAGTTTATTGCTCAAGTTTACTTCTTGTTTGGGCGAGTGATCAGGTTGTTACACCTGTAAAATGTGCTGATTTCGCTGTGTTAAAACTACATTGGATTTGTAGTTAACCTTGCAATACGATTCAGGGCTCTTAAATTGTTAAATGTTAAGATTAAAATACGAAAATTTTGCCACTTAGTTTATTACTTTAGTTGTGTTAGATTAGCTACAGGTTTTCGGGGTTGCTGAATACTATAGAAGTAATTGTATTTGGTGTTGTATGCATCAGATGAGGCAAACACTAGGGGCTTCAGCGTAGTGTAGACCAGGAACACTCGCTCAGTTTCCCATTCAAGCGAGATTGACTCACTATCACCTTTGTAGCATTACACATATATCTTAGATAAGCGATATTTTTTTGATTTGGTGTATATTTTGCTCGTTTACCGTACAAATCTCACAGAGAAAGAGTGGATAATGCGGCGTTCACGTTATAATGTCCCCGCTGTTTGGAACTTTTGACCCCCTCTAGTCGCGACCCTACCGTATAGACAGTCAGGGTGACACCCATACTGTATATCAAATACCGAGGGTGTACGACACACCCTTAGCTACTACATTTTTTCTAGACAGTGTCGTACACACCCTTAGCTACCGATTTGGCGCGAATTAACTATAACGGACACCGTCTGTAGCTAATGCGGTTTATTAGTCAACTGTCCTGTGGAGTTTTTCCTAAATTCTCGATATTTGTATCTAGCCCATAGGAACATTGCTCAAATAATTCCGAACACTGTCAATAAAACTGCCAGAAGCCACGGTGTGCCTGACACTGTCGGTAAGCGGTAATACGCGTAACTAGCTACCGTTGAAAAAATTTATTAAAAACATGGGGGTGCCTAAGACACCCTGTTGTCAACAGTGTGTCTGACACTGTGTGGGGTACATAGGTTCCAAACGTTGGAGACATTATAACGTGAACGCCGCAAAATATGATGAAGCATTTTTGTTTAAACGAAACTGTTATTTTTAGTTTATATGTGCTGTCCAACTTTTAATTTAAGGTTTCGTAATCTACCAAGGCCGAACAAAACCAACAAATTGCTTTAACATCGGTCATATCGGGGAGTTGGATACCGAAAATGACTGTCCGCGATTCATCGAAGCCATACGACAATCATTGGTGGAAATGAATGTAGCTTTGCCAGTCACTCCAATTTAAATTCTTATTTCATAACCAGGTCTTTGTCTATAATGAACTGCATAAAGATCATGCGTACTAACGAACTTTACATAATCCGTCCATCCATTAGTAACATGAATGACCGGAACTTGATATTGTAGGGTTATAATCGATTGTACGATCTGAGCAAAAGTTAATTATAGAACACTACATACAGGCTGTGCATAGCAAAGTATTTCGTTTGATCCGTCCACCCGCCAAACATGTATGACTGGTGCAAGACACCGTAATGTAATAATTTATTGCCCATTTTGAACAAATGTTGATTCCGCTAAACTTTAATACTTTGTAAGCTAGCTTAGCAACTAGACTTTATACTCCAACTCCGCTAGCCAATAATATCCCACTTATTTCTAAAACTCCGTGGCATATACGTTAATCAAACATTGTTGGATAAACATGGTAAATAATTATGGTTTAACGCTACTGGTGACAGGAAAAGCTAAAATCGTCATAATTTATCCTCGAACTACTCGCAAACGTCAATATCCAATACAGGTAAACCTCGAACCAAAAGCGAAATCATGAAATAAAAATAACGTGGATTATCCATTGAATTATCAAATGAACCAGCCACTGATTAAGACTTTACACTCACACTAAACGCATATAAATGCAGGTTGCTAGATGTATTAACTTTATTTCACACATTTATCCATTCATGTTTCAACAGTTATAATTGTATCGCGTATCAATATTTATGATTATCGTATGGGATAGCTATATGTAATCTGTTAAAGCAGTATTTTAGATTAATAAAGAAATATATTGATGAGTGGATTTTATTATCTGATTCTAAAATTACAATTAACAAGAATCATAAAATGCCACATATTGTGACAATTTTGATTCGTTTATGTGAAATTTGTAACGAAAATTCAAATCAGTGTTATCTCGCATGATTACAGGAAAACATTACTAAAATTTAAGTACAAAGTATTCATTGAATGAAACAGTACTTCTAAGAAAATGAACTGCTGCGATATCATAGCTAACACAATGTATAAGAATAAATTCGAAAGCGATTTGAATCAAATGTACAAGATTTTCTGTGGCTTAATATGTCTCATTAGTTGAAATTCACATTCTCAGATTTGTACATTAATCTTGTGGTCCTAAATATCGCTGTCGTTTCGTTTCAAATTAGCTCACGTCACTAAGCCAGTAAAAGAAGCTTGTATTAGACAAAACTCATTCCTGACTAGAAACATTTTTGCAAATTTTCAACCGCCTGAGAGGTCTAGTATACCAATATCATTAAATGTGTGCCAGACATTAATACTTCACATACACAACGAAGTCTTTAAAATATCACCCACAAGGTTTGAAGTTATACCCGCCTGTAAAATAATGTAGGACATTGCTCAGAAGATAATGTTTCCTTGTCGCCACTGGCATCTCTTCACGCCTTGTGCTTACGCTTTCTGCGATTGCCGCAAAACGGGCGATCCGCCCCGTATCTTAAGCATAACTTAGGAGGCCTGCAATACATTTTTAACAAATCCTAAATTAACTCAAAGTAGCAAAATAACTCATTAAACTTAGTAATTTTGAAATTGTGCTGCTAGAAACTTTATTATGTGATAGCAGTAACATTGTTCCAGTAACGTTGGGAAACTAAAACCTCTGCGTACGAAAAACAATACAGAGAATTACAATTATTCAGGTTTATAGTTTAATAGCACATAAAACTAACAAAGAAAGTTTGTGCAGCGATTACGAAAGATGTATGTCGATACGGTAAAGATAAATGCTTTTTTGATTCAGACTATTTTATTTGACCACTTATTTTGTTAGAATCGGACCACAAATACTAAACATAGATAACGTCAGATTAGTAAATATAAGTCAACGTTTGTGGAACTAATTGCTGTATAATTAATTGCAATCAAAAAGAAATTGATTTGATCCGGGTAATTTTGGCTCCAATGTGAATTTGATCAGGATAAAATCTACATTGTATATGGAATAATTTCTACATACATAATTCTAATCGCGACCAGAATTACATTCGTGAGGCCAACTCTAACCAGTTAAATTGTAGTGCTCTTTATATGCTAGAAATGCTTTTACATAGAATAAATTGTCGGGAAATGTGCCGTTCTAGTATATGAAGCAGCATTAAATAAAGCTTTGGCCACGGCTTATTTTCAATTCCAACAACCGACATTAAGCTTCGCCGTTATAAGCTGTGCTTGAGATGTCGAATATCAGCCATAATTAAGCTAAATATAGTAAACTTACTTCTCCGATTTCTTACAATAATTCTTTATGCTAATATACATTAACAAATATTTCTGTATATAAATAAGAAAGTCCTAACTGCTCTTAGCTTCTTGCAGTGTTTAATATACAAATGATCACTGTGTAAATTAAAACTATTCCATATAGCGTTGCGGTCTTATATTAGTGAACCCGACGTGATCCGAAATGGACTGCATAGACGGCGATTCCCCTCTAGAAATTAAGGGTGCAGGCAACAGCGACGACGCTCGAGTCTGTGGGTTTAATTACTAGCTATCGTAGAGATTTTCGTATCCTCGGCAAATGCCTCCACACCTACAGCGTGTTTTGTCTTGGCACAGGCTAAATCATCATGGTCAAGTATTGCTTTGCGTCTGGCAGTGGCAGAAATGCAGTTTCTGCATGCAGCTGGTTCATCAACGTGGCTTAAGCTCGGTTTATGCGGGGACCGGCGCACTCCGTTGGTCAATTGACAATCACGGTCGGTGGCACGCAACCGGACTACTTATGCTGCTCGTCGTCTCGAACGGCATCGAGCCGAATTACGGTCCAGAGGTGAACTGGTGAACAATACGAACGGATGGATTATCGCAGATCCTGTAACAGCTGTGCGACGACGATCCAACTTCTACAATGCCGGAACAGAAGGTCGATATGACAAAGCTCCTCGGGCAAAGAAACCAACGGCGATCAGCATATTCGCTCAACTGGTGACAACAGCAGCTGCTACTCTGAGCGAGAACAAATCGATGACGGTGGACCTGTATTCGTATTGCTAGACGCCGCAGTCAAACTCTCTATGATGTATCAACGTAATTTGCTTAAGCTCACCTTTCTCCATTTCGAATCTTTGTCCACGTTCAACCAATGATATGCTTAGTCAGACAGCTATGTTTGCGGTATATGTGTGTATTAGCATACCAAAGAACGCATTTGGCAATCGGGTTTTCACACGTAAGCGGTCAGCATATTGTGATGCCAGATCGCAAAATAGTGATCGGTAACAGCCCCTACGTCTTGCCGTGTCGCAAATCGTGTTGTGTACATAAGATCATGATTTGTGAGCCTTCATAACGTTTACGATCTTGAACTGACATGTTAAAAAGAATCTAAGGTCTGAGTCCGAGGTCACAGAGGGTGGTAGAGGAGGAGGGGAGACTAGCTCTTCAAAGAAGACCTCTGCCTCGCATTTTATGCACCGCTTTAATCGCATTGGAGTGTTCTGCTGACTGCCAGAACGAGATGGTTGGACTACCGCTCTGAGGAGAAGTCGGTCCTTCGCGCTGACGGGCAGAGGGCCTGGACCCTCAAGGTGGGTAACCTCTTACCTCCCTATGATCATGTATGCCCAAGGTATACGCAACTAAAGCGGACTCAATCAAAATGCAATTTTAGCATGCATCTAGATCCCTGCAAGCAACAGCCACGGTCGAAAACTGCGCAATACGAAAAACACTGTCGAAGGCCGTTCACGGTGGCGCACGAGGAGATACGATACAAGCGAACCGCATTGTTTCTGCCATTTCCGGTTTAGTAACAGCACTAAAGAGTCAGAAACCATGCCAATGGCAGTCCAGGCACGGTCAGGAATATGGTACAACGCCGTAGCCGGCTTGGAAATAGTGGAGTCTGCACAATTATACGTGTGCCTACAACTGCTGGCTGTCATAATCATCGACACCGGCAGCTATTGCAATCTGCTGTTACTATTGCTACCTGTTGCTGATGCAGGCGACAGTGATGGACTAATGGCCGCGTATTAACGAAAGGTACCGCGACCTGTGGTTATACTTCAATTTGTCTGACACATGGTATCAATGGCGTTTCATGGTCGCCGATGTTCGATAACCTATTCGTCGCCGCGACTTTCTCCGAGAGCACAAGTTGTCATCAAATGCGGCGACAACACGATATATTTGTCAACAACAGTTAGCGCTGGCGGCGACATTCCGCGATCAACTTTCGGATTAGCGGTACGTAACCGCACGGCAGCCGAATGAAGTAATGAACGTTTCCTCGTTAACCACAGCACTTTACATCCGGTTCTCTAAGTTGTCTTTGACAAACCTTCATCTGTGATTCCGATGCAGCATTCAATTAAGTATCGCATAATCACACACAGAACACTATGCTTCGCTAGGAAGCGGTCATTATTCTATGACCAGTTGAGAGCGATAAAGACCAAGTGTTTATAAACATGAATTCGAACTAAGCGGCATTGTCGCACGGAGCAAGTAGCGTCTTCACGTCGTCACTGAGACCAATGGCGAATTACGTCCACGCGGAGACTTTCTTGCACTGTATCTGGTAGCTATCAACTATCGGTATTCGATGCCGAACCTCACGACACCACGAACGAACTCGCTAGCTATCGTGTCTTCAACACGCTCGACAATGTCAAGGCGTTCCATCAAATCTCGATTGCGCACTAAGATGTGAAAAAAGACGACAATTATAACGCCGTTTGGTATCTTTCTATGCAAATGCATGTGGCTCGATCTACGCAATACCTTTCAAACATTTCAACGGCTTATGCACTGCACTTTCCAAGACTTACCGTTCTTCTACATATACATAGACGACATCCTTGTCGCAAGCGCTAGCAAGGGGTGACATTAAGCACATCTAACGTCGGCAGTCGGGCCACTTAAACGAATATGGCATCAAGCTGACGACGCTAAGTCCGTATTTTTCTGCAAGCAGGATGATCGGATTTGTTGGCATCGAATTATTCAGCAGTGGGATGTGCCTGTTACAACGCAATATTGGAGTCATCAACAGGTTCTAGGGACTGACAACCGTCAAAGAGCTCCTGCGGTTCCCTTGACTCTATGAATTCTACCACAGGTTTGTAATGGGCTGTTTGAACATGGCTGCATCATTCACAAATATGACAAAAACACTAAATCATGCATGAAAAAATATCACTATCAAGGGCGATCTGACGGAGCAGACATAGCGATGCTCAGGAAGAAGGTTTTGTTGCGAGCGATTCTAACGTATCCACAATCATAATGACGGACGCGTCTAAGAAAGCCGCTAACGCAGATTTCCCCAGATATGCAATAAGGAACTGAGGCGAATAGTTTTGCTATCGCGAAACATCAACAGAAACAAACAAACGGAATGAACTTTCGATCGCGGGCTGTTGGCGATATTCCTGAGCCACAAATTTTCAATTGTCTCATTGGTCGTTCGCTGACGTTGTACACTGACCATAAGCCGCTGTTCGACATAAAAAATGCCAGCCATCAGCAATTCGCAACAAGGCACGGCAAATGGTTGAGTTATGTCAAAGCTGTTAAGCCACCTCAATCGTACAACACATGAGGACGGCAATTAAGTCAGTACCTACGACAGAACGTTTCCGCGCCGTCCATGCTAATATCTTTGGTCCCTTGCCTCCCACCCATAGCAAACAACACCTAGTACTCACTATTGTACACCGGTACACGCGATGGGCGGAAGACATACCGGTCAGCGACGTTATTGCATCAACTGTTACAGACACGGTGATTAGCGCGTGTATTTCGTGATTTTATGTTTCACAAATCATCGTCCTGTAGCCGGCGTGAGCCATGGGTGTCGTAGTTTTTCAGCAGAAAGGTTTTATATCTAGTGAGTTTAATTTAATTGTGGTTCAATTTACTCCTAATATGTTTATTAGACCACTAAATAATATTACATTAAATTATACAATAATTGGTGGCAGAGCTACTTACCAAAAATCCTCACTTCGACTGACAGCAATCTTGGTGCAATTAAAATTGCTAAGACTACTGCGTAGTCGCTTAAATACCCTAAACTTTGCAATCCTGGAAATGTCATCTAAAATCTAATTTTAGCTCAATTTTTGAAATGTTTTGAGTTAGCTCTGAATTCAAAGTATCCACAGCCAAAAACGAATCCAATTTAAAATCCCAATTCACACTCACAATCACGCGGCAATGCAAAACCCCTTAAATACAGCTAACTATACATGCAACAATAAATGGAAAATCACAGTACAATGGTAAATTTATTTTAATCAAAAAACGCCACAACTCTATGTAAAAATCCCACCACCTGATTTTGAAATCGACACTAAAATATTAATTTTTACATTGCCATAAGCTCGTAAAAACTATGTTTTCGTTTAGTTATGTCAATTAAATTAATTATGACAATCTATTGACACAGTATATACAGTACACGTAAGAATGTCTTGTTTACTGTTGTAAAATTTACAATATATGCAATAAATATTGTTGCAATAGTGGGTGGTTAATGAATTATAAAGGTTTTCGGTAGTTCCGTTTGCATTTCTTAAGCAAAGCGTAACGCGTTGTTTACAGAAGATACCGGCTGAACCTTTGTCGTCATACTCGGTTTTTGTTGTTGAATGGAATCACCCTTAATACCAACGCCTTTGTATCTTCGAACGATAGCCATTTCCAAATATGTTAACAGTTGAACGATTGAAATAATCGATGCGCCACACCAAAGCGACAACGTACCGCCAAGATTGCTTAGCAACATTGTTTTCGAATACGAAATGTATTCTGTCATTTTTAGCGTGTTCTGGGTACTATAGTAGCTAACTTCGTAAGCCGGCAAATTGGATGCTCGATCTGCTGAGACATATGCAACACCTGAGCCAGGCGTTACGGTCATTATCATCTTGTAGCTGCGACATGGTCGTGGACACTGTTTGCGACATTCGATTCCTCCTTTCCGAAAGCGCTCACCATGTGCTTCGTACATACAATGCTTGGCAGATGTAATATACGAGCATACTTCGGTGTCTGAAGTTGAATTGATCCACGGATGATTAATTCCACAGCCAGATAGCGGCTTGCAGACTTCTGAAAATGTGAATTAGATAAACCCAGTCGTAGAGGTTGTCAGTTGAAAGACAACAAAATTTTGTTGCAGTTATACATTAATTGGAAAAGAAAATGTTGACTTATGGATACCAGTGTTCTCGTGGAACATGTGATCTCCTAAAAAATTGCATTCAACTGGCACAATTTTAAAAGATTATTGTATTGTATATACTTGGCAGTTTCGTGCCGTATAAGGTAAAAAACGATTTTTACATGCTGTGATAAAAATAATAAAATAAACATAATGAAATAGTTCCCCAGCAATGTAACACTACTATGATCTCTAATTCATTACAGATTTCTGTGCGTTCCACAGCATAAATGTTGAGAAATATTTGCTGCTCTGTATGGCATGACTGAATATATTTAAACTAGAAAAATAGAAAGCGGCGTTGCAGCATATACGACGATTTTCAAAATATATTCGTATAACACAGAAGAACCAATGTTAACGGAGATTGAATAATCCATATCCACAATGCCTTGGTGGTGTTAAAAATATACTGGACAACCAAACGTTAAACTTGGCGGTTAAATTCAATCTTGGCTTGCACAGAAAAGTAATCTATTAAAGGCAGAGTAAATTTAGAGTACATTGTTGTGAGTTCAGCCCATTGTTAATATGGTTGATAATTGTTCACATGCTATGACTTCAGGCATATTCAATAACTAGAATAATAAACTTGTACAAATCACTAACCGCAAAGGACAATGCACTACAACTGATTTGTGAAACATATGTTAAATAATGACTCACGTGTAAGACAAAGGTTGTCATATTGTTGCAGAAATGCAGTTGTAACACAATACTTATATGTTCAGACTTACAAATCATATTGCAAATATTTGTAGGTACTTTTCAAAAACTTCTGCTAACACTTTGGTCGACGCAAAAACAATTCAACCCTATTATATCGGGAAATAATTTTTTACAGTGAGAAATACCATGCACGTACAATACTAACCGCATGGTTTACATAACCGGAGTGAAAAACATAACTTGTGTATATGTACCTTCGTTGAAACACTTCCTCGAACATTGTTCCATATCGTCATCAGTACCTTCTTCAAGACACGGCGATTTTCGTGTCGAGACACGTTGAAATACTTGAAGGCTTGTTTTGAAAATATTTCCGTCGTTAGTTGGAGAAAGCGGAATGGCCCCGCTTGGGTTAACACTAACATAATGATTGGCATAAAGCAGACTGTCTGGGACAAAATGACGTACAGCCGATGGTATTCCGCCCTTTAGACCGCCTAGCTGTAGTGTTTCAATCGATTCACGACTACGATTAATTGCAAATGCGATTTTTGCAAATGCCATTTCAACCGGAACGTACTTCCGAGTTTCGAATATTCGATAGCAAATCCGATAGATCGTCTCAAACATTTCGACTTTTGGTCGGCCGTAGAACGCTTAAAAATTTTAAAATTTAGTAGAAGTAATTCAATATTTCAAATGTAAGCATTTTAAACACGCTTGTTGTCACAACAGTCATGCTCTGATAATGTCTTCGAGTTTTCTCGGACTCTCTCTTGTACGTCCTACTATGTAAGAAATAACTTAATCATCCGATCTGATCAACCAGGCTCCTCTACATAAATTTAGTTGAAGATCAAATAAATCATTGTTATTGAATCAATTTTCATTGTCGGAGTTTATCGCCGAAACGGCCTTAAAAACGATGTCTGACCTTTAATGTTTAACTATAAAAAACACCACTACGCTACTCCACACGCGAAAATTTTACACTACGTTATAAGAATAAGAAATCAGCTATTAAGACACAAAAGAAACAAAGCCATATCATTATCAAAATTTATGGCCACTTCAATTGGATTGTCGCTTTAATATTCGTACCGCAGTGATCTTTGGTATGCCTCCTGCCCTGGTAGGACCGATTTCTCTTTTCCTTGGTTACTGGAAATTTCGTACTTGATTCGCAGCGAGTACTCAACTCCCAAGCAGCAATATTAAGAATCAAACGGTCTCTAATAAGCAGTCAGGTTTGGAGGCCCTCTGACGGAGGAATTCCCGACTACCGTGAAAACTGGCCTCTAATTATTAATTCGATAAAGGATTTTTGCGCGCTTGGCACGTGATGTGGCGGATATGGAGGCTACGAGAAAACAAATATTGCTTAAGGAGGAATTCGACCTTAGTGAGATAGCTCTACCCCATGGATACCTATGATATATGTGTCTGTGCATTTCGATTTCTTATTAAATATTTTTCGCTAATTTTTGTTGCTGGATAAAATAATTCTGGGGCGTAAACAGTTATTAAAATATATTATTATATGTATTTTAATTTATTTATGTATATTAATAATATTTTGTTGAATTTTGGAGAATCCCGAAGAATTAACACAAATTTTAAACAGTAGACATGTATGCAAGTAGATACGTACATGATCATCGGGGGCAGGACTTCCCTGAAGGGCTCGACACCTTCCCGCCCCCCTCCACCGAGCGATCGGATACCCCTGGCAGGTTGCCCTTACCCCAACACACTGGAGACGCCGCAGGGGCTGAAGCCGCAGAAGCTTTTCTTGGCGTCGAAGATTCCAGCCACACCCGCCGACACCCTCTGACCACCCTGGGAGGCAGAAGAACACCCCCGGTCACCCGGCTACCGCCCCTTAGACGTCGGTCAATGTATACACTATGAGTTTGTATACACACATACATGGTTACCCTACCAGGTAGATATATGGCAAGACGATCCACTGAGCCATCTCCCAGATATAAATATATATGTCTCATTTCCCTCCCCAGAATGTTCGTGTAACGCCTCTCTAAGCCATGTTCTAATGGTAACGCCAAGCTTAAATCGAAGCTCAAGCCGAAGCCTAACACTATGCCTAAATGTATTATGACATGACTAAATTTAAATGTTTGACATATGGTAGTCATGTCTTGTTTCCCGCACACCCGTTGCAGAAGAAAAATATTCGACTACAACGAGCAAATACACGAATGAAAACCTAAACACTAATACCCCTGGCGGTATTTCCATCAACAACAGCAAAACTAACAGTAAATACTACCAACAGTTATGCGGCGTTCACGTTATAATGTCCCCAACGTTTGGAACCTATGTACCCCACACAGTGTCAGACACACTGTTGACAACAGGGTGTCTTAGACACCCCCATGTTTTTAATAAATTTTTTCAACGGTAGCTTGTTACGCGTATTACCACTTGCCGACAGCGTCAGGCACACCGTGTCTTCTGGCAGTTTTATTGACACTGTTCGGAATTATTTGAGCAATGTTCATATGGGCTAGATGCAAATATCGAGAATTTAGGAAAAACTCCACAGGACGGTTGACTAATAAACCGCATTCGCTACAGACGGTGTCCGTTATAGTTATGCGGCGGTTACGTTATAAGTTGCCCGCCATGTGGAAGTTTTGTCCACGTACAGCCTGCCTAACACCGTTAACGATATAGTGTACAGAGCACCAACACTGTATTCTAAGCAATTCTATATAGTGTTTCGGACACCATCAGCATTTATACATGGTGTCATGAACACCATTAACTTCTAGCTAACTTCGATGAAAGTCTTTTGTGAAGATGTCTTGACGTTTTTTCCGTTGTATTGTGTTTATACGGTTTAACTTCTGTCCGCGCATTTCCTATGCAAAGATTTCAACGGAATGGTTTATGGGTTACAATCAATTAGCGTAAATTATTTGAAATTTCAGTTAGCTAGTTTTCCCGCCTTTTTTAAAATAAGTTTTCAAATATAGGGTGTCGAAGACACCATAGTGTAATATACATGGTGGCAGCGACACCATAACTTGTGCTGCACTGTATGCCCTTCCGAGTACCATGCACAATGGTGTGGTCAAGACAATACGTGGACAAATCGTCCACATGGCGGGCGTTTTATAACGTAAATGCCGCATTAATTCGCGCCAAATTGGTAGCTAAGGGTGTGTACGACACTGTCTAAAAAATTTAGTAGCTAAGGGTGTGTCGTACACCCTCGGCATTTGATTTACAGTATGGGTGTCACCCTGACTGTCTATGCGGTAGGGTCGCGACTACAGGGGGTCAAACGTTCCAAACAGCGGGGACATTATAACGTGAACGCCGCATTACGCTTCTAAATTTTCATAAATAACGACTGTATCGCACAATTTGTCACAGCTGTCATGTAAAAATATTAGATAAACAACGTCAATCTAATCAGTAGTGAAATGTTCTCCCAATTGTTGCAGCCTGTAGATCGACCCCGCTACCAAGAGGATCAAATCATCGGTGAAGATCCAGCACTCTCCACCAAACAGAAGCCCTGAGTGTATAGGTACATCGACAGATTATGCGCCACCTCTGCCAATTTCGGAGCATATCAACACCATTTGCCTGCACAGTCCTTATAGCTGGCGGCCCTATATGAAAACTATCTTAATTGTTCAATTTTGACAAATTTTTTGGAAATATATTTTTTGCAAAAAAACGGCCAACGCCAAATACAGTCTTTGATACTTTGAAAGGGAAGCGCATCTGATAAAAATTTCAAGAAGAGTTGTCACAACCTGAATCACGGCAACTGGAACAGTTGTAGAAACATAAAAAGATATATGCGATAAAACGCGACCCCTCGATAAGTCTGGTTTCGGGGAAAAAGGTATCAAATATCATTGGCGCCCTATTCACTGCAACTTACGTCGAGATGTTCCAGTTGCTGAGTTATTTGTACTACCTTGTAGTGTTGCTTGACACATCGCACTGACACGCTGAAGATAACTGTGCTTTTGTGAACTGTGTGTTTCTGCTCATTCATATCAGATTAATGAGGGAAAAAGTTGCAGAGGGTGATTTATTATTTGGCAACTGGCAAGCCGAATAGTCAAATTTTATGATTGTTACTGATACGCAAAGGCATCCCAATTTGTATTGTATATCTCGCTTGTTGTCTTTGATTTGCACCACCGAAGCCACTTTTGCTGTGACTGACTGTGGTTGCGCTGGAGGAGTGCCAAAAAGTTCGTTTCTAAGCTTGCGAGATACTGAGGAAGTCACATGTTCCAAAACTTCTTGATGGTGGCTTGCAAGCGTTTCCACTTCGCAACCGGGCTCTCCGACTGAGATGTGACCGGAATAAAATCTTCATCTTCAAAGAAGCTAGTCTGGGGAAGAACATAAAATTTATGGTTTCAAAAATGAGATGGCGTCAATGGAATTGTGTGTGGAGCATCTTTTGAATACGAAAGGCGACAGAGTGATTTACGGTGGTTATTTCACTAATGATTGTTCGAAATTCCACCGAAATAACTGTTGCATAGCATAACACTTTACATAACAATTGCTTGACGACACCTAGAAGTCTCTCATAGAAATATCTATCAGCGGGCGAGTTTACAGTGATTCGCACGCGAAATTAATCTTAGGCATTTCGTCAACGCGATTATTGACAAACGGTGTTTGAAGGTGCAAATTTTTGATCAAATACGTGCGCACCGAGAATAAAACAGCGTTTCACATCCACGAATTTAAGCTTCGAACGGCAACAAACAGGTTCTTAAGACAGCAACATGAAGCTTCAGTCTTGGAATGATGGGCCAATGTTAAACTGGTGCGGTATGCGTTTAAGTTGTTAATAGGCCTGTGACAATATTTTTCCTGTAGACCACACGTAGGTATGCGGCTTAAGTACGAGATTTCGCGGAAGCATTTAGAGATTCAGAGTTGAAATATATATAATAGAGATTCCGAGTTGAAATTTAATTGAGATTCCGAGTTGAAATTTCAAAGTGCACACGGCTGGGCATCGTTGATGGTAGTTTGATGTCTGCTAACTATTGGTTGAATCATTTTTACTTATGGAATTCTAGATAAATTTAAGCATATTTTCTGCCAAGCTTCTCGCACAGCAGTGGGCAACTCTTCAATCCAAGAATATCCTAATACCCAACAACTTTACATAAATAATTTTTCAGCGATTGTAACTGCAGAAAACCATCCTAAAGAGTCAAAGTGTCGAGATATCTGCTTCAAAACGAGCCGGCCGCTTTGTTACGTTACACCTAAAGCTACACTCATATCTCAGCAAAGTGTATCGGCCGAGACATCACAGCGAAACCTTAACAATTTTGTTCCCGATCCTCTTTCGGCTGATGATATCTTCGGGCGAACTTCATTGGAGTTGGTATATCGTTATCTAAGACTCATGCGCGCCGATTACAAAATATCGCTTAGTTCTATGTGGTGCCTCTCTGCACCGATAACGCCGCTTTCTCCCCTAACAACAATGTCAACATGATGATCCAGTAAAACATTATTCACTACATTATTCAGTGTCATATAAACTGTTGTCGAATTATAATTTGGAAGATAGTGGGACTAAAAATTACTCCAAAAGGAACCCGACAAAGCCGCCGTATTAGTAAATTTTGCCCTGTTGAGGGTGCTCCAAAAATCCAATACCCACAGAAACCTTGTTACATAGCCAGCACTATCTCGTAACCCGATTGCAACAACGGTTTTTCTATAACCATTGACAAGACCAATCCGCTCCAGTGTGAAGCGAATGAATATGCCAGCATAGATCTTCAAGCAGCACAGGGCCTCGATGCAGGCTATCATTTAGATTTGCAACATCATGGGATTTAGAAGAAGCGTCGTAGACAACGCCTACTTTTGCAATGATTTTGAACGGCGTAACGACGCAGTGATGTCTCATATTATATACCGAATGTGGTGTTTCGGTTTGAACAACACATTCATTTATACAAGATCAGCAGGAGTTTGTGAATACAACTGTAACAGCTGAGGAATTTAGACAAGCTGACGCAGCACTGATCTCACTATGAAGCGAACTGACCCTGCTAGCGAGCCCGAATCTTATCTTTCAGCAGACTAAGCAAGTTATCAAGTGACCAATTTCTTGAACAGTTTCGTGATTTTCACGAATTTTAGAAGATTAAACAACAATGGAGACTTGCCCAAAAGTTGGCTCATCTAGTCTAAGTCCGACTAAGCTTACAATATGACGCTCGCAATCGTCTGCGGTCGATTGAAACTATGCAACATCATATGTTGCTTGTGGCAGGCTGAGAATGGCCTCGAAATGTGTGAATACAGCCATTTGCGAGTCCCCAAAATATGGTTTCCATAAAGCTTCTGCTGCATCGTAGCTAGCTGTAGTGAATCTGTAGCCTTCGATAGTTTTAAGCGCGTCGTCTGTTAATAAACCCGTCAAATAATTAAATTTGTCAACTGCGGACAATGATTCGTTATCGTGAACTGCACTTTCAAAGCTGTTCCGAAATTACTGCCATTCCGAAGTGTCACCCGAGAATACCTAAATTTCTAACTTAGTTAATTTTCACCTGGCGTTGCTTGCTGTCGTTGCTACGATTTCCTGTCATCCAACCCTATAGTAGTGAACCTATGCGTTGCGCGTGACTTTTGAATCAAAGTTTCGTGAGAGGGACTGTTTCAACAACTGCAACTGGAAAGATGCAAAGTGTTTTAGTTTTTTAGTTCTTCGCCAAAAAAGGTTGGGTGTAACGCAGCAAAATTCTGATCTAGAATAAGGAAAATTAGCTCAAAATATTACTGTAACTTGTGATTGGAAAATCTGGCAATTCAATGTGCTTAAAAAATTTGAAAAACTGGCAAATCATCGTGGTTCCAACTTTTAACTGAAACATTTTAAAACTATGTTCGCTATCCCTGATTGGGTGAAGCTATACGCTGCAACAGTCTGAACAACGTTGATATGTTCAAGTTCAATAAATTGCAAAAATTGCTTCCAAATTTTGAACAAAATTTGATCACAAATTATTATCAACGTTTGATCAGCTGGAGTTCAAATTTTGAGAGCAAAGCTTGAACTTGTAAACATCCCAAAAATCGATTTATCACTGGCTTACAGATGACACATATACTAGTTTAACAAATTTTTTGAGATTAAATACTTGAGAATTTAATGGAGCTATTTTGGGAATGTCTCAAGTCATATGCAATAGATATTAAATATTTGAAACACTGCTGAACAATTCTAAGTAAGTAATAAAATTGTTTAATTTTATACCAACCGATACTTTGCTTGCTGCTTGAAATATTGCTCGACGGGTATAAATGTCTTCAATACATTATTAAATACAATATTTAACCTAATACACTTATGAACTTTAAGACTGTTTGTTTTTGACTACGTGGATGTAATGTTATACTGGTTTGATGTTCTTGTTGATTGCTCCACTTCCTGGCAATCTCTAGTGCCATGTAAATACATAATCAAAAATTGTAAACCGTTCGGCCTTACTCGGTGCGGCAATAACAATATCTTTAGCGTCGTACGAGATACTTTTCAATATCTGCGATAAACTCTTAAATCCGTTCTTGGCTAATACAGCTTGGAATCGTTGTTTGATACGTTTGATGCGGTTTTCAGTATCAATCGGTGATAACGTTGATACGCTATAGTATCAAAACAATTAATATTAAGCGACAGCTTCATGCAAAATTAATGGTGTTTAAAGTTAGCGGCAAATTAAACTTATTCAACGTCAATTGTTGCTAAGTAGTACAAGTTTGTGTTTAGGCTTTATACTAAATGGGCTATTAAAATATGAGGTATAGCATCTACAGTTTTACCTATGTATTGATTTTCTAACAGTTAAAAACTAAACTTGATTGTGCATAATTTAAGTTTAATTTAATTTCCAAGTTGAGTTGGCTATAAAAACATTTTAATGGACATTGAAATAATCTAGGTAGGTGATAATGACGTAACGAGCTCGTCATCTATTAACCACTGATTCATAAATCACCAGGCAAAGGAACAGCAAAATTTGTAAAAACACACGTTGATCGTAAGTTTTGGGTACATACGATTGGTATAGTATTGGCGAGTTATTATTAATTTTTCTCATTGCTTGGTTTTGCATGTCGTCGCAAGTCTGCATTCGCAACTCTCAATGTGGTTAAATATTTCTGTTACACATTTCATTTCTGTTAATTTTGACGCTCGTAGGTCTGTCTGTGAATACTACAGCTTAGGTATCAGCGTAATCACTAGATTCTGAGTATTTTCAGCGTCAATTTTAATTCCATGAAAAGCTTTCACATGTACTGAGCGTAGGGCTAAAAAGACATCGCAAACACAAGCAACATTAAGAATATAAATCTGGAAAATAAAAGTTGCCTTTCTAAAATTCATATCAACTATCTCACAGCATTTGTATCCAAATGGGAGAAGAGAATTCAAGGTATAAAAATGCATTCAATGTCCGCCGGCTTACAGAGATATATGGTTCCAACAGATGGGGTGTGAGCGACCGGGGGTTGGGCGGGGAGGTAACCAAAAATTTTCCCCATTCACCCAAATTTATTCATGTAATTTTAACAATTTTTTCCGTTTTTTCTTTATAATTTTGTAACTGTGCTCATTACTGGAGAAGCTTTCCGTGCCATTTGGGCCCGAGGTCCGATGCTCTTATGTGTACTTCCTGGCTTCTATGGACTCCTATGGTTAGCGGTTCCATAGAGCATATGAACAGTAAACTTATGCAAAGTAAATGATATAACAGTGGCAACACAGTAGTAAAGCAAATTATCAAATTTAATATATGCTACCAATATTTTAAGTTAAGACACCAACTGTAGCAGTGTCTATTGTGTCACCTTTTAAATATGGTTATTTATGCGATATTGTAAGTACAAGTTTCATGTTTACATGCGATGTAAAAATTAGAGTGAGACTCGACTAGTAAGTGTTACGAAGTTACGCATGGTGGCTGAAAAATATATACTTAATCACGCCACTGATTGCATTCATTAAGAATTAACCACATCCGGTTCCGAACTAATACAGTATTAAACCTTAGCGGATTACAACTTATGCTGTATAGCTTATAATAAATGTTTAACACACTTAATATTTATATAAACATGTGCGAGTTTTATTTAAGTGCATACATCTGGACTGTTTTTCCTAAGTCAATTGACGACATCTAAACCGATGTTCGCCCATAAATCACAGTTTTACCTTATGCTAATGACTATTTCACGGTTTATCATCGTAATTTGATGACCGTGTACATTTGAAAACGTTATTGCTTTTTTATCGCATAATTCATAGTCCGCCAACACAACAATGCGATTTTACATGGAATTTGATGAACGCGAACAAACAATTTCACGAAAATCGAAATCGTCAAACACAGGTGTACGCAAACTGCGATCATACATCACAAAGCCCGCGTTCGCGTTCGCTAAGCTGTGAATCCAACTGGCATAATTTTGACCGCGAATTTTAGCACAACTGAGTTCGTGGTTTTGACAAAAGACTATGTTTACCCACGCATTATGTGGAGTCATGGATTGATTTTGGAAAATGTAGTTGAAACGTTAGGATGCTCTTATTTCAAATGATGCACGTTTTATGGTGTTCACATTTAAAGTTTAGATCTAAATACCTTTCAGTTCAGCGAATAATGTCTAGATACCATTGTCATTCCCTATACGGTAGGATTGCATGAAGACATGTTCAACATTGAGATCACGGATAGTAACAACAAAACTATCTTTTTGATAGGCTTAGGAAAGTTGATAAGCTAAGATATTGTCTGGTAGTCTAAAAGTAGTAAATGAGTGTTTCATGTCAGACTACTATGTATGTATCCACGTGCGTCATTGTAAATTTGCATCAACTCTTGCTCAAATTTTATATAATTTTCGTTATGTTTATCTAATTTCTTTGAATTTTCACCACATTTACGAGCTAAAATTGACGTTGGTTACCTTGTAATGTAACCTGGCCATCATCACAAAACTGATAGGCTCCCCCTAAGTTTAGATTTTGGTTAAAATCTGAGACTACTTCTGTTCTTCTGGGACATTTAAGATAACTTGAGTGCGCTTTGTCTCTAGTTTGTCCCACAGTGAAGCGTGACTGCATGGGACATTGGCACAGTCAATTCTGACTATTACTTTTGTCCCGAAGTTACAGAGAGCTCTATATAATGTCCACGTGGTTAATCGGAACCATGTGAGAAAAATTTACCGACTCGCCTGACTGTTATAAATAGTTATAATACGACATATATTGTAATTTTTATATTATGTAATATATTTATTAATATATTAATGACAATTCAAATTTTGCCAGCTTTCCAACGAGGTAAATTCAAATTTTGGCAGCTGTACAGCGGGAATTTCAAATTTTGGGAGCTGCCTAGTGCGGCCAATTCATATTTTGGCAGCCCTCTAACGCGGTAAATTCAAATTTTGGCAGCTGTCCAGTACAGGAATTTTAAATTTTGGCCGGAGACCAACGCGCTTAATTTCTTTTTCAGTAGCTGTCCGGCGCAGAAAATTCAAATTTTAGCGAAATACAAAGTATGGCGGCTATCCAGCGGGGGGGGGAGGGAATTCACATTTTGGCAGCTGGCCAACGTAGAAAATACAAATTTTGTGCACATGTCCAGCGCGGACGGTTCAAGTTTTGGCAACCGTCCAACGCGGTAAATCTATATTTTGGCAGCTGTCCAGCACGAGAATTTCAAATTTGGGCGCAGACCAACGCGGTTAATTTCTACTTTAGTAGCTATCCAGAGCAGAAAATTCAAATTTTAGCGAAATACAAAATTTGGTAGATTTTCAGTTTGAGAATCTCAAAGTTTGGCAGCTGTCCAGCGCTGCCAATTCAGATTTTGGCAGCCATCTAACACGGTAAATTCAAATTTTGGCAGCTGTCCAGCACGGGAATTTCAAATTTTGGCAGCAGACCAGCGAAGTTAATTTCTATTTTAGTGTAATACCCGGTGACGCAGCTGTATGGCGCAACTTTCTAACACCATGCCCATACGACCCCGGCTATCGTAACCTCAAGGGTGGACCATGAATACAAAATTTTGAACCTATTCTTGGTCAGACCCAAGAAGCTACGCAGCTTAGCAGGCCGCAGGCGCACTTCACGGGGTGTGTTTGGACCCGCCCGAGAGGGGTTGCGCACGTGTCTAGTATCGGGTATAATTCTTGAGGTCCCCCAGGGAGGCTAGCACCGACACCTGCTCGCAGGTCATGGAGCCTAGCCGCTATTCCCTATCTTAGACTCATCGGAAGTTGTTTAGTTCTAATTTAGCGGGGTAAGTGTTGGAATAAAGTGTGAAAACGTTCCTACAAATTTGAGGCTCAAGTTGATTGACCTAGTTAAGATCGCGGTATGCTCCGTGCTAGAGCATCGACCTAGGTGGCCCCCACAGGAATCCGACAAGCCCTGAGTGTTTAATGTCGGATTATCAATGGCGTGACCTGCTCAGTTCGATAGATGCTATGCGAGCGTACTGATACTATGACCAGTGGAGGTTTAACTGATCAAACTAGTGAGAGTTTCTAACAAATTTTGGAGTTTTGGTCGTGAACTAATAAAATTTTATTCGTGTTGTCTGGTTATTTCACTAGAGCATAAGCAGATCTAACAGAAGGTCCTACTCGCCAGTGCTTGTGACATTTTCGCCCACAAGCCATGACGGGTAGTGCCTGCTCGTCCGAGTGGACAAACCAACGAGAAAGCAGAAGTCCCTAGCGTCTCGGAATAAAATAAGTCTGAACACAATGATTAAAATGCAACGTTTATTGTAATAATCAATTCTTATCCGGGGATGAGTGTTTTCTGAACTTGACGGGAAGCCTAACAACAGCTCGAGGTAGTCGCTTCAGTTCAATACATTACGGGGCGCAAGACATTAAAACGGGCAAAATGGACGGAGCATGCAGCGTCAATGTTCGTGAACTCATCAGCTATGCAGTGCACTAAGAAGGGGCCCCAGTGTGCTTCGGAAATTGCTCCTTAATGCCGGTCGCTCTGGGCGACGAATACTCAAGCGGGCGGAGGAAAACGGTGATCAAAACTGACTACGTGAGCTCGGCAGCATCGTTGGATCGCTGCGTGTGGCGACGCCGGCGGCTCTAATTGGTGACAAAGAGTGCCTGGAAATTTATCCTTCCGATATACTCACATTGGTGCCTATGCATAAATTCGCTCTATTGCGTTTGGCGTCCTTACCTACCGAATAGTACGACTGACCGAACGACGAGGTCCAGGAGCGGAGGAAAGGGAAAAACGGAACGGTCCCCTTAATTTAGGCCGACGCAACGCGGTCAGGGTGTTGCGTGGCATGACGCGTCCTTATGGGCGACTTACGGAGCCGTCATCCAGCCGACTGATTTTCCTTCGAATTTGATATCGGGTTCTAGATGCTGAGGCGAGTCCTTTTAGACGGACCGCACCTATCCGAAGGCTAAGTCAGCCTCATTTCCTACCTATCGGGGTTGCTTGTGCTACTCGGGCCCTGGGCGATCGGCCCGGGACGCATTTACGTCCTTTGTTTCTTTCTTTGGTTGTTGGTCTTTGGCCTCTCTCTAACAACGATTTTTCCTATTACACTGCAATGTTGCAGTGTCTCAACTGCCCTGTACTGCAGTTGAGTTATTATCGACATAATAGTCGATGTTC
>JASANE010024172.1:0-26336 GCA_030248225.1 Trileptium ribeirensis | reverse complement strand
GTCAAAAAAGTCCGATAGTCCGATAGTCGAGCTGTCAAAAAATACACAGGGAATTCCTCCGATTTATAGTTATGAGCTCCCAAAGTTGTTACTAAACGCTTGTTTTCGTGGGGGGGTGGAGTTGCGTCATCTTTAAGCCACCTTGACCTTGGATCAGTGAATTTTATGTTCCGATGAATCATAACGAACTTTTAGGAAAGATTAGTTCTAAATCTACCTCAAAAATCTGGAGGGCGTGCGTCCTACTTATATTTCGAACACAGGCCTACCCGAAAATAATGATAAAATTTCGTTTCTTCACAGTTCTGATCGAGTCTGCTAATTCCTGCCTTTATCCTTGCAACTCCTAACCTATCTATATCACCGTACAGATCGCGGATTGTGATGAGCAGGCAAGTAGGTCTTGAAAATTCACACCCGAATCTATTTTCCGATCTTCTCCCCATCTTCATCTTTCCATCCCGTTTCCGCTTGTTGCACTGTTGTGGTTGCTCGTATGCGTATGTTTGCAGTGCTATTTTCCACTCAATGTAACGACTTCGAAAACTCGTATTTTTGATATTTAACGAGTGCGTTTGATGTTTGAGGGCGAGCTAGTGCGTCTGTCATCGTTCGAGCAAAATGCCTATGATAACAGAGAAAGAGATAGAAATGATTCCATGCCCATACCGAATATACATATCAACCTGTGAAAGCTGTAGGCGGACCAGGCGTTAAATTGGTCATGGTGCAAAAATGTTGGTCATGGTGCAAAAATGTTGGTCATGGTGCAAAAATGTTGGTCATGGTGCAAAAATGTTGGTCATGGTGCAAAAATGTTGGTCATGGTGCAAAAATGTTGGTCATGGTGCAAAAATGTTGGTCATGGTGCAAAAATGTTGGTCATGGTGCAAAAATGTTGGTCATGGTGCAAAAACGTTGGTCATGGTGCAAAAATGTTGGTCATGGTGCAAAAATGTTGGCCATGGTGCAAAAACGTTGGTCATGGTGCAAAAATGTTGGTCATGGTGCAAAAATGTTGGTCATGGTGCAAAAATAAACAAAAATAAACGTCAGCGAAAAAATTGCAGGGTCTTGCTTCCGTCGGATCTGAGAACAAAATTTTCCCAGAACCGTGTTAATTTCCAAGGATGGGGCATGTATTTAGGTGTCGTGTTGTGTACCTGAATTTACTCTACCCTTGTCCCTATCGGTGTTTTGAATAGTCTCAAATCACCAACTGATGGGTAAGACTCCCCGAATTTATGTTATTACCTTTTGTTACTTGCCAGTTCATAAGTCTATAATGAGCGATCCCTAATTGTATTCGCGATGCTGAGAATGTTGAACCATATTTTGAACAATAAAAGTAGCAACGAAATTTAACTAGATTCTAATTCCGAATGCCATATCCTAATCTTGAATGCTAAAGCGTGGCTTTAACCGATGGCAATGGTACGATTTGCTTAAACCTATAGCGATTTCCAGCTCATGAACAGAGGAATAATATCCTATTCCTCTGGCCGGTTAATGTTGGGCAGTGATACCGTCGCTGCCCATATTCGGGCTTATGTACATTATCTACTTGGATCTACTTTAAGCACTCCTAAACTAGTTAGATGCCAAGAAGTTTTAATGATGCTAAGAAATCCCATGTGGGAACGAAAAAGCACCTATGATTCGGTACGGAGTAAGGTAGTCATATAACTTTGAGTAGTTTGTAGCTCTAGACAGTTCGGAAAGTCATAAGAAATTGTGAGTACACAGTCTGACAAAACTCGAAACAAGGATCAAATTATATTAACTGAATTCTGCACTCCATATCTGATTCGTGTTTTTACACAAAAATATGTATAGAATATTGTAGTGGTAAAATATTAAACCCTTACTCGGGTCTTTCGCAAAATATGTTGTTTTAACTTAAGGGCACGATGACACTTTCATCGCGTTCCTAAATTGCTCGGATTTCTTCCAAATGCATCCAAAGGTCCAAAGGTAGGGGTGATCGACGGACTATCAAAAAGTTTAGTGTCACCCCGGAGCGACATTTTAGTTTGAGTTTATCCTATCCTGAAGCTATTGGGGGACAACTTAACAGTGCATTTGAAAACTACGCGATTCCTAGGTACTTTCCGTTAATTCTCTTGAAGCTATGTATTGAAGCTTTGACAGTGTCAAGTGATAAATATAACAACAAATATTCGTAGTGACCAATAACCTGCGATTAACTGTAATTTCATCGAATATTTTCGCTGTTGCTTCTAGCCATCCATTGATACTTCTGATTGTTGGCTAACCCATATGTTCGTATGGTCTAGATACATACATTCATCCCAACATTAGACAAGCCTTTCTGCGGACACGTACATGATATAAGTAAATTAAGATTCCCCAAAATCTATGTTTTCAACAAAGCGAATACTTGTCATCGCTGCTGGATAGAATTAAATCTATAATTTGTTTTCATATTGTTTGAAATCTGTGTAAATCGTCTAGAGACCATTTGATTTCATTCATCATAACCCAGCATATATAATTTCAATAAATCTAAGTAACTACGAGTTTCCTCCATTTTTTTCATTTAGCTTTCTGACAATACATTAACTCGTAGACTTAACACATTATTTCTGCAAAGCATGCATTATGCATATAATTAAACAATTTGACAACGCTCACGGCAACGAAAGGTTTGATTGCAAAGTTTAAGGAAACAGAAGGTATTTGTATTTTTAGCACATAAATATATTTACTAAGTTCTGATACAATATATTAATGGGCGTTCAAGTTAAGCTGTGTGCAAAATGACTCTATGTTGTCTAACAGCATCACGACCGCATATAGCTTTTATAGACACGCCGGACAAATAGAAGAATCTTACGTGTCTGCAAGGTTTTGCATGGACGGTCTGCGCTGACTATGAATTTTGTCCAGCGACTATGGCTAAAACGCACGCAAAAATTTGAATTTCATACCTTGGAGTCTCTCAAGAATTGTACTTGTCTAAAATTTGAAACTTTCCACGATGTAGTACTGCAAAAACTTGAACTTCTCGCCTCGGCAAAGGTTAAAATATGAATTTCTACTATTATAGTATAAATATAAACATTAACCGCGTAAATCAGTCCGCCAAGACACTATAGTCTGTCCAATATAGTGAACCTAAACTAGACAGATTATCCAGAGAGCTACATAAGGATGCAAAGAAATGACGTGTAGTTATCTCGTGCTATAGCAATATCCATTGAATCTACTTTGATGGCCGGACAACACTAAGCCAGGCTGCACTCAACTTACCTTAACTTAACGAATCATAAGGTTTTCGCACACAGTCACTAACTAATTTGTAAATTCTTGGTTTACGAATATTTCAACTTTGTAGGTATATCTTACACATTTATTTTGGATTCTAACTGATTAGCCTGTGACAACGGTTGCTAATTAAATTAAAAAATAAAGCTTTTAAATGAAAATCACAACATAGGAATAAAATTATTTTCCAAATCTCATCCTATTAAGCAATGTTATTCTTTTCCAGTTCTTCACTGATGCCCGTTGTTATTCAAACAAATCTACTAAAACCTAACATATCAGCTTCCCCGTCTATGTTTGCTCTACACATTTCTATAAATTTCCACGTTTACACTAAAGAGCTTATTGTAAAATTGTATGTTGCGCAACGTGTTATGCCAGATTAAACTTAAGATGCTCCGGCAACTATCCTCTTATAACGCCATGTACAAAACGTTGTTAGAGAATGAAACTAGAATTTCAACAGCCGTATCCAATTTAGACATTTTTCTGTTCCATAACGCCATTAGCGAATGCAATTCGGCCCCTGTGCTTTAACACAAATGCGTCCGCCGACATATTCAAATTATAATGTATGAAATATTGAAACGGACTAATTTCTATTGTTTTCTACAAAAATGAAATTTGGGTTCAGTGAACAACTTAATGGCATTTACTTTGTACAAAAGACTATGGTAAGCGGCGCAGTTAAAGTTTACTCATGCAGTAAATATAAACAAAAAATGGGTTTTCATCATGTCGAGCGCTTAACATATTAATAAAAATAAATTCCCAGTATTATTTTGAAGTTGGCTTACGCAAAATTATTTAGATCTGACGATTTCCTTATTTATGTCATTCATAGGTACTATGTGAATTACCCCACATTTGAATGGGCGCTATGCTGTCGAATTCTTTTATTTAACAAAACACACGATATATGACATATACAACTCCGTAGGGACAAAAATATTCACAAGAGGCATACATTTATTGACCACTTTATTTTAATGCCACCTTTTTCCTATCTACGATCCTTAAACGGTCATTGATAATATATAAACTTTTATGTGTAAAAAATTTTCTATATTAACGAATTTTATTCCCAGTTCATTGTATTATTAATAGAATATATTCAGTTCTCTTGTTTTTAAATTTAGCAAAAAATCTACTATTAAAATACGTATATATGCGTAGTTTGCTTGCTACCATAACAGACTCAGCTGTGAAATCATTAGAAACAAACGAAACCAAATATTTGTTTGACGTATATCACGTTTCGTCATAATCTAAGAATTAAAATTTGCGAGGACATATGCTTTAAAATTTATGAAAAAATCGAATATTAGAATACATATATATGGGTAGTTTGCTAGCTGTCAGAATAGACTCAGCTATGAAAACATTAGGAACAAACGAAACCAGATATTTGTTTGACGTATATTATATTTCGTCGTAGTCTAAGGATTAAAATCTGACGACATATTATTAGTTCCAGCCATGTCTTACTCCAAACTATTTTGCTAATAAATAGCACCAACCATCAATTTTGTTTGTTTATTTATCTTATATAATCGAAATTTTTAGCTTATTGACTTTTCATTTACATTTGTTTGTGTTTTACTTGTCCTGTTTTACTGTTTGTCCTGTGGCACGAACACACGAGGAATAATTCGCCACGTGTGTCTTCAGTTAGTATATGAAAATGAAAGCACAGACGAGAACCCACAGAGACATAAACTATCCCTGTGGGTCAAGTTATATTAACCGTATACATAATTAACCGGTTTGACGAATTAAACACGCCATAGTTCTAATACGACCTGAAGCGTTGGGTTTTTATTTTAAACAATAAATACTATTGGCCCAGTGAGTTGAGTTTTTTGAGATATAAAATTTCATACGGCAGTGCAATGGCACGAAAAACCCAAAAACGCACAGATAAATGTGATGCGATAAAACTACATTCTTTAAGATTGACTTGAAGAAACACCATTTTCCCTCCTTGCACGGGCTACTGTACCTGAGGATCATATGATCTGCAACAAACTCGAAGTGGGTGGCCACTCAACCAGAGCCTACTTCGGAAACAGTTTGTTATAAAGAACACCATACTCAGATTTCACGAAAATATGTACAGTGATATGAGTTTATTTGGGGCAATTTTAAAATATATTTTAACCCCCTTGAGCACACGATACACTGCATACACGCGGCTAGATGGCCACTAGCCCGGGACCTAGCCGAAGACATATGGTATTGCGTGTAAAGACCAAATATGTGGATAGAATGATAGCAGAACATCTAGTCTAAACTTAAGATTTTTTCGCCCGAGGGTTCGTCAAAAACAACGAAAACGATATTGGAATCTCCCATAAGTCTATTGCGCCAATCCTGCGGGTCTCTGGCCCTTGTCGTACTACGTTGCTGGTCAGTGCTGGGTCGGTCTGAATGTGCGAACGAAGAGAAACCCATTCAGACTGGAATGCGCCCTAAGGTGTAGGGGTTCCCTCGGTTCTTGCCACAGTGCGGGCGACAAGAAGCACTTGTTTTACAAGTGTCTTGAGAACGTTGTTAGTATTTTGAAAGCTCTGTTCTCAGGTTCCAAACAAGCATCACTAGTATTTCGTGTAGTCACCCTCTAGGACCAGCGGGAAATATATGAATAATAAACCATGCAAATTTATTAAAATTTATTGGTTTGATATTTTAAGTGTTTTTCTTACTGTGCTCGTTCCTTTTTTGTGCATAATTTTCCCTTAATTTTGTACTTGTTTGTGAACATTTCAACACCACATCCAATGATTCCATTTGGTGATATACAATTTTTTTAGAAAATTGCAAATATTCTTATTTTTTCGCTCCGCTGGTCACAAACAATATCGGCTACTGCCAACCGGAATTCCAAATGCCGTCTTCAACCTGCGAGTTAGGCTGACATTAACATACATGTTGAAATTATAGCAAAAGAATGAATGCAAAGTTTTTAAGCTACAATACTACACATTATTATTCATGATTATACCGAATCCAAAAATATATAAAAATAATGTGTAGTCGTGATACATTCGAGAAAATAAATTATTTAAACCACTCACCGATAGTGCTCACTGAACTGGCCTCGTGAGCGTTTAATATGCAATTTCTATATAGCTTCAAAAGCGAACTAGATCCTAGTCGCTCCGTTTATAGCGGCTAATATCTTCAACCAATTTCTGAAAAAATATAAGCGGCAGCAACAGCAGAGAGCATGGTGTCCGAGTGGAGATAGTGCCACCGAGCGGTGAAGACGGCGTTTGAATAGTGCAGTTGTGAGAACCGAAACAACGTTCTCGGGTACGTCGTTCCATACGATATACTTCGAATGGCAAACTGGTGTAGGCTGTAATTGTAGCGATGAATATTTACAGGACGCAGGGTGAAGACGTAGACCGTTGTCAGACGCAAGATGAAACAATGACGACCAGTCAAAATGGACAAGTCCATGGATAATTTTATAGAGCAATATCAAGTCAGCACGACGTCTCCTTGTTTTAAGAGACTGAATTCCTAAACTACGTGGTACGATGTGTTGCTTTACGTGGTACTTTGTCGCTTTACTGTAAACAGCCTCTAGTAAATCAATTTCTTGTAGATATCCTAGACTTCACGCCGGATTGGCATACTCGAGAATAGGCCGAACTAGCGCGAACTAATACACCTTGAGAAGAACATCAATATTCTAATATCGTAAGGTATGATGATGTATGCCCAACATAGAATTTGCTGCTTTAATAAGTTTTCCACATTGCTCGAATACCTTGAAATTTGACGAAACGATTATACCCAAATCCATACAGTTATCACAAACAGGAATTGGTTGTCCAGAAATGGTGTACTGAAAGCAACTTTTCCTGGATCTAACATGGAGACAAGCAAATTTTTTCAAAGTCGAACATCCAAATAACTGCATAGGCCTATCGAGGTCATGTCTAACATCAGTGGCATTGGTGTAGCTGAAATTTTATTGTACTCGCCGGATCAGCTTCGTATCATCAGCAAACTTAAGGACTTTACACCAGACATAGGTATCCAGGTCATTAATGTAGTAAAGGAAAAGTATCGCATCGATAACGGAACCCTGGGAAACCCCAGAAGGCACACGACAAGGACTGGATTTACAACCGTTAACACTAACGACTCGGGCCATGTTCGTCAGAAAGTTACGGATCCTCAGCAAAAGATTTTCGCATATACTATATCTCTTCAGTTTCAACAGCAACCTCGCGTGAGGAACACGATCAAATGCTTTTCGGAGATCCAAATAAATAACATCTACAAAATCCTCATCGTCCAAAACACGGGACACAAAGTCAATGAACTCAACCAGCTTGTAATTCGCATGATCGGCCACGCATGAAGCCTAACTGTGATTTGTTCAATAGGTTATTGTTGGCAGGATGTCCTACTAATTCTACCGTGAATACGCGCTCCATTACCTTGCATACATTAGAGGTTAGGCTAGTTGTAGAATAGCAATATCTTTCCCAACGGGTTCGGCTTATATGATTCGAGCAGACTATGGCTGATTTCCCAAGATAGGAACTTGTCCATCTCGCATCAATAACTGCTAAAAAAGCTTGAAAAAAGTAGGAGCATCCGCTCATGAAAGAGACGAACTATTTTCATAAGATATGGACAATTCTATGTGTGATGACCGCACTGCACGGATTCTGAGAGCTACGCAAATACCTGGCTCATCTCTGACAGCGACAGACTTGGTATTGAAAACAAACGCACTGCACGGATTCTGTGAGCTACGCAAATCCCCATGGTTCGGGTCAGGGGTCAAAACGAAGGGTTTTCACCCCATTTTAGTAACCTTCACAGAAGTAAGCATATTTTTATCTTTGGTTAATTTTATTTCACAGTAAAATGATAAATGCAAATGCCTCTTTTTTGTTTTTCGTTGATATATTTTCACCTCTCTAAATTGCTTGATTGCTTCAAAACGATCAAAAATGGAGGTAATGGGTTTTTTGGACTTAATTCGATGCACTTACTATTTAAAAGTTGAGATTTTGAACGCATTTTACTGCGGGGTTACTTGCTCTCGTCTTATTAACTTTCTAAAATCATTTCTTCCCATTACGATTGTGAGAAATTCCAGATTGAGTTCTAAAACATAAATATTAAAAGGCAATATAATATAACTTCATCGACAGCTAACGGTACCGTATAAAATACATTATATCCCTTGTAGTTTTGATTTTTTGAAATGCTTTCCTGTACATAATACTGCAATGCTCCGTCTTCCAATACAGATGCCGTGTTTTCTGAAATAACATCCCTTTTGAATTTTGTAAAATTCACCACATTTTCCATTTCTAATTCGCCTTCAAATTTTATTCATAATAGTAGGCCAGATTAATAAGACTCGGATCCTTGATATCGATCTCCTTATGTTCTACTGCTGAAACATCGAAGCCTCTAAAATTTTCAAAAACACGCTTCGTGAAAAAAAATTCATATTTACACATTATAATCATTATAAACGTGTCTTCGGGTTAGAAGCATCAATGCTTTTATAGTTATTCCACAGCCACAGGGTAAATAAATAACATATTCATTACATGCCTTTAATTTTTCTGGAATCGCATCATCACAAAACAATCTCCAGGCAGATTCCACTGATGCCAAAAACCAGCGACCACCCCCAGATCAAACGCCTGAATGGGGAACTTCTTTTTAGTCAGTGTTATGTCGCACGAGCACTCCGTAAGATATATATCCTTAATAAGACTCACATCGAATGTCTCTTCTGATTTGGATACTATGGCGAATACATTGTGGCATCGTACAAATTTTGATACAACACAACTCCCAAGCTAATTTCGTTTAATTAACAAAAATTGATAGCTGCCTTTATTGACCCTGATAACATGGTTATGGTTAATCTGTATGTAAACTCGTTTGTCCACGTGGATTTGCCCATAACTCAAATGCCATATTACAACGTGAGATAGGAATTCTTAGAGTTATTATTACGGAACCGTCACTAGAATAAACTCATTTAATTGTGTGTAATACATACTAATACTTTTGAAATCCTGCATTACATTTAGCCCTATTTGCGAAACATGACTTTGCAGAGCCTCATGGGTTTTAATTAGTCCAAGAGGAGGTACTATTGTTGCAGTAATAAAGCCATTTTATAATTTAACTATAGAATTAGATAAGGAATATATTCCGTCAACTTGCTAATTCCACTGAAAGAAGCTGGTCGTCCACCTAAGATGGTCAGCGTTTAAATTTAACCGGACGTGACGTAACTGCACGTTACGCACGGTTAATAGCAAGATCAATTTCGAGAATACAATTTTGGAACTTGCTCTGAACTTCAGTTAATTTTTCTATCATGTCTAACGTAACATTTATCCATTGGTCTTCATTCTTAAACCATACTGCGTTAACTTAGAGAGGGAAACTAACCTTCTGTTTATATTTGTAACCTCCGTTCCCATACCAGACACTCGAATTTAAAACAAGAAGAGCATCTCTAACTTTATCTGTGTTTGCCCCTGTCTGTCTAACTTTATCCCATACCTCCAGCTTGATATTGGTGCGCCCTCTAGCTTGATATTGGTGCTCCTCCAGAGTGATGTATGTTCAAGATCGAATTCCCACCAATATCAAACTGGAGTGGAACGCCAATATCTCAAACAGAAGGGGGCACCAAAACCAAAGTTGAGGGGGCACCAATATATAACGGGAGGGGGCACCAATATCAAACTGGGCGGGGGAGACCAATATCAATAATGAGCCTGCTGTAACAAACTTTTGTCTCTTACAGCTAGCTATAACATACAAACATATCTTACAGCCAGCCATTAAATACTTGAAATTTTAACGGATAGCTATAAGAAACTTTTGTATTTTATAACTGCATGTAAGACAGAAACGTTTCTAACAGCTAGCCATTAGAGAAATAATCTGTTATGGCTAACTGTAACAGATTCTACTCTGTAACTGCTAGCTGCTAGAGATTTCTATATTTATTGGGTATCTATATAAGACTCAAGTCTCTTATATCTATCTGTTAGAGATATAAATATCAAACAGGTAGTCATTAAAGACAAAAACCTCTAGCAGCCGTTTGCAAGAAACTAAAATATCATATAACCGTCCATTGGAGATTTTGGTTTCTTGCAAACGGCTGCTAAAGACAAAACGGCCCACTTTTTGCACTCATTATTCTGAGAAACCTGCACAAGCAGTTGCATATGCGGACATCCAGACGTAGTAACCTCGTACAACAAGCGGTCCTCAATGACCACGGGGTTCGATTGACAACGAGAGGCCGACGGACCGAATAGAACGTCCAAAAGCGGACCGAAAGGAGAAGTTAAGAGCACGGGACGGCGAAACGATAAGTACGGTGCCCTGGCCGGAAACCAACACACCACAGATTTGCGTACCCGTAAGGTCCGAACCGTGAGTAGCAATACACTAATCAATTAGTGGTTCGATACGCAGTCGATGAATAAATGAAATACGATTGATAGTCGATTATGTTAGTCGGTTAACACAGCACGGTAAATTAATCCTGAAAAAGTGCCTCGTAGGGCTATAGACCGATTCTAACGCCACCATCACAGGCACCGACGCCGGTTAGCATGCCATTACAAAGTTATTAGTATATACTCAAAAACCGACAAGTGTACGTAATAAAATGCACACCTGTTCGCTATACATACTTCAAATTCTCTGAAGGTTCACAGACGACTGTCAGCCAACCGCAATCTTATTACGGGAGTTCGTTATTCAGTAAAATTTGATAGAATAATTTGTTGAAATCGATAGTAGAATAATTCGATTCGAGGTTTGACGTGCAACCGCTAGTGAGATAGTCGTGCTCGAGCTCACGGCGTATCTGGAGAACCAAAAAATAATCTCACAGTATATTAGGAGAACCAAAAATAATCTCACGGCATGGGCCCCACGCGATGTAAAACGGTACGCAGCTGCAAGGCGCAACTTCCTAACACCATGCCCTTCGTACGACCTCGGCTATCATAAACTCAAGGGTGGATCAATTTTTTTCGAATTTAGCAATTTTGCAACTTTCCCTGCTCAAACCCAAGAAGCTATAGAGCTTAGCAAACCGCATGCGGTTAGGTCCCTCCCGATTGGTTGCGCACGTGTCTGGTATTTGGTATGAGATTTAGAGAGCAACATTCATCTGGCTTAGATTTGGGCTAAATACAAGACTAGTAAAAATTTTTAGCTAGGCAAAAACTAAGGCATAGGTCTGCTTTCCGTGTTACTGTTTTGATATTTTTTCGCCTGATCAGAGCTATCCTGGTAGTAGCGATGTAGAGTGTGGTGGATATTTCGTCTATAATCGATTACCGAAGTCGCTATTAATGAAGTCTATGTTATTAATCATCTACTGCCACCCTATAATCGTATCAAATCGACTACAGCTGCTGTAACATACTATCCTGGAGCAATTTTTATAGCCGTTCTATGCGGTTTATTCAATTTCAGTAAATATTAGTTTGTGAACTTTGTGAGGTCTTGGCTCATGGTAAACCAATTTGGGTGAACTGTTTCATTCATATGTAGTCTCCGGCAGTGCAGTTAGAATTAACCTTATTTACTGCGCTCAAAAGATACGTGACAATGAAGAAGCCCCAGGTTTAGATCAAAACATATCTAATGCATTATTCACAGGGAGGTGCGTGCACGAATTGCACACCGTAAGCTATTGCAGTGACCATGCTGTAAGAAAACCATATTGTCGTGGCACTACGTTGTTGCAAACAATGCGTAATCAAGCAAAAATATTGGTGTCCCACACCAGTTTGATATTAGTGCACCCGTTATTGTGCTCTATTGAAAAAACACTGCTTGCTACGTGCGCTCTGTTTCAAGAAATATTTTTGTGGGCTAACATAAATATCAATGCCAAATACAAAACATACATGGGGACACCAAGACCAAACTCGAGGGGGCACCAATATCAAACTGGAATTGTCACCAATCTCAAACTGGAGGGGCACCAATATGAAACTGGGGGGGGGCACCAATATGAAACTGGAGGGGGCACCAATATGAAACTGGAGGGTGGTACCACTACCAGACTGGAGGGGCACCACTATCAAACTGGGGGGTACCAATATCAAACTGGAGGGTGCAATTAATACCAATCTGGAGGGGCACCAATGTTAAACTGGAGGGGGCACCAATACCAAACTGGAGTAGGACGTCAGTAGGAAACTGCAGGGGCACCAATATGAAACTGGATGGGGCACTAATATGAAACTGGAGGGGGCACCAATATCAAACTGGGGGACCAATATCAATATTTGAGGGGGTACCAATATCAGGCAGAATAGGGTACCAGTATGAAACTAGAGGGGGCACCAATATCAAAATTAAGTGGGCACCAATAACAAACTGGAGGGGCATTAATATCAAACTGGATTTGGCACTAATGTGAAACTGGATGGGCGCCAATATTAAACTGGACGGGGCACCAATATCAAACTGGAGGAGGCACCAATATCAAACTGGAGGGGGCACATATATCAAACCGGAGGGGGTACCAATATCAACGTGGAGGGGGCACCAGTATCAAAATGGAGGGGGCACTAATATCAAACTGGGGGGACCAATATCAAAATTGGAGGGGTACCAATATCAGGCAGAAGGGGTACCAGTATGAAACTAGAGGGGGCACCAATATCAAAATTAAGGAGGCATGAATAACAAACTGGAGGGACACTAATGTCAAACCGGTGGGGGCTCCAATATCAAACTGGACGGGGCCACCAATATCAAACTGGAAGGGGCACTAATACCAAACTGGAGGGGGAACCACTATCAAACTGGAGGGGCATCAGTATCAAACTGGAGGGGGCACTAATATCAAACTGGAGGGTGGCACCAAAATCAAACTGGGGACACCATATCCAAACTCAGCGATCATTATATTGTTGCTACAATACCAACTAGATGCTTTTGATGCAGCAATAACTCGACTGTTCTGCAGTTATGCAACACAAGCCAATATTATTGTAGCGACAATATTTTTGCTTCTGCTATTGAGGGTGCAATAAAAGCCAACGCTATAGTAGCAGCAATATTTTTTTCTTACGACATGGTCGCTGCATTAGCTTACGGTATGCAATTCGTGCACGCACTTCTCTGTGAATGATGCATACGTTTACGTCGTGGCATTTACAGAACGCTAATAGATTTATTTCATGCATTTTTAAGCCTAAAAGAAAAATTCTAGTTACTGGTCATGAATATTTAAAATTTAACTGCGTTCTCAACTAACCTTAAATTTAGCCTTATGATTCAGCTAGGGATTAGGCTTACGGTTGGGCCTATACTTAGGCTCAGCGTTAGGCTTTATAATGACAAATAATATGTCTATGCGATCTGTCGAAGCAAAAAAAGACCTGTCATTATATGCTAGGTGAGAGTGCTTAACACATGCATGGACGGAGGTCCGAGTCCGAAGTCCAAAGTGGGTGATTAGCCTGGGCCTTGGAGTGAGGGGTAAGCCTGTGGTAGGTAAGGAGATCGTTAGAGGTGCGACAACTTCGGCCTCGCCTTTGTTCGGCGCCTGCGGTGCCGTGATGCGTAGTTGCACCACCTGTTAGGGGCGTAACCGAGGCCTCGGAGGTTGGGTTCATTTCCTACCGTCTTTGAGCATGTGTGGGTGGCTTAACATGACCCGAAAAATTTAAATACCATACTTTTTTGTATTAACTACAAAGCTTATCCTAATATTCTATGGTTTTGTGCTTAAGTATTAGAAGTGAGAAGGGGTCGAAATTTTTAGGCCCGGCCGGGCCCGTTGGAGATTGGGGTTGGCCGTGCCGACACCACCCGAAGCTGCAATACTTCGGAAATAAGTCCGTTCGGGACCGTGAAATCGATGACCGCTCACAAATTGAAATTTTTTTATTACGCACGTGATCACGATTTTTAACGCCGGAACAACTCTGTTCGCGTTCACTGTTTTACAAGTTAGTGTACCGATTGATTCTGACCGTATTAATTTGAAAAGCACCTATGGTTCGCCTCACTTGATCGCGAAATTTTTATGTAATCGCGGCACGAACCGCGGCATCAAATGTGCGAAACATATACAACTGAGATATTGCGACTTCGACAATTGTTGCACCACCAAAATCACGACACTGTGTTCGCAAACGTGATTGCCAACGCGAAAGCGTACCAATATTGATTTCGTTATCACCGCGTAGACCGCAAAATCGTTGAGTCATTAAGCTTTTAGTTCTAGTTTGTTTTGTCCGCGCTTGGCATATAAACGCAGCGGTCAGGTAAATTGAGCTTTAAAACGAACGTGCAAACATTTAGTCGAGCTTAGATGTGCGCGTTGCGGGTTTGCTGGTTCATTCCAACAATTGTTGAGCGAGAACGTAAATTGCAAACTGTATTGGGCAATAATGAAATCACACTCGTTGCTGCTTCGACATAAGGATGTCATCTGATGAACGCTGACAAACGTACGAAATCCTAGAATGTACGTGAACGTGAATTACTTTGGTTTTATCACAGGCACTCGCTAGCGTTCGCTAAACCGTGATGAATTATACCGATGGCAGAAGTGTGAACGCGAATATTTTTTGCTCCATTTAGTCAGTGATGTTGAACATAGTGTATGTTTGCGATGGACCCACGCGTTATCGATGAACCCATGAACCCACGCATTATCGATGAACCCACGCATTATCGATGAACCCACGCATTATCGATGAACCCACGCATTATCGATCATATGGACTCACGCATTATCGATATAAAACTAAAGTAACGTTGCTAACCCAGTGCTCTCGCAGGGCAATAAAAGTTGTATGATCTATCTTTGTTCCGATAACAAATATCCCATTCTCAATAAATTTTATCGTTTAGTAGCGAATAATACAATATTTTCCAATAAAATTCTAAAATTTCGCAAATCAGATCAATTGAACAAACTCTTTTTCAGTCATATAATGTAGATGGTGTCTAATCTAATATATATATATATATATTTGATTTTAGTAAATTCTTTCCTTAACTACAAAACGTTAATATAACTAATATAAATATTTTGCTGCTTTTGAATAAACTACTACGACAGAATATGTGAAAATGCTTTAAAATAGAACTCATTTTTTGCACAGAACCTCAGCTGTCCGAAACTTTGAGTCAATACGCGTTCATGAAAAAACTGTTTTACTGACACTTTCGGAGAATGTAAACTGAACTAAGAATTGATTTTTGTTAAAATTATATTATTTCCAGGAACAGTTTAAATCGTGTTTCGGAACGGTGTTTGACTTTTAGAATCAAAAGTTTTTGTTTGTTTTTTCTCGTCAAATGGTGATCATCTTCGAACTGTAATAAACAAACTTCAGGAATAATTTGAGAGTGTCTCACATTATGAAAAAGTTAGCAGTTTCGACGAGCGGAAAAATTTGGCCTGTGTAACTAATAGAAACGTAAGTGAAATGCATGATATGTCGTTGACGATATATATTAGGCTTAAGCCTGAGGCTAAACTAAGGTCTTTGTATGGACGTTATACTAAGCCTAAGTTTATATCGAGGGCTGCGGCTCTACGAACCCACACTCTTCCGCATTAAGCTGTTCTTTTTCAAGCATTATAACGTCCGGTCCCTAAAAGTGACATGGGACATAATTTTAAAGATGAAACTAGTCATTACAGCAAGCAAAATCGAAGCCCTTAAGGAATAACTAGAATTGCACCGTTTATATAAATTTTGAAAGGTCTTCTTAGTAGGGTTTATTACTGACAGTGCGTTTTTAAAATTGCATTTAAGTTTTTTAATACTTTGCACTTAGCAAAAAATAACAGACGTTTCACGACCAGACGGTACTTGTTGCACATCAGTTTCACTGGCTAATCGGATTCAAGTAGTATACCAGGATTTTAACCTTTCAACGCGTACTGTGCTTATATGAGACTAATTCCCGCTGTGAACTGTTGTTTTAACTGTGTCTGTTTGCATGTGCATTGTTATTAGCTTTGCGACGTTCCTGAAAGAGCCCAGCGGCAGCTGCTGGATAACTCCGTACTTTGGGTACGCCAATTGCAACAATTCAATATGGTGCGATACCAGGCGGTGAGTGGTTTTTATTAAACTTTCCACAATACCCAACTTAATTCAGTCTTTAAAAAGGGCTAAATCTCTCGCTTTTCCCGCAATCGAACTGTGCCAATTTCCACTTGTATATAATGCACAATTTGACAAATCGTAAAAACAATGTCACATCTTGACGGATGCGAAATAAAGCTGAAATAATTTTGATGCTACAGAGAACAAAAGTTCCAAATTGGTCATTTGTTTGGAGTCTCTGCTAAACCCAGATTTTTGTGCCATAATAAATCTGGCCCATGTCAATTTGAGGGGCCGAAGTTTAATGCATGCCATGGCGTTCTCTATATACTAAGCCTAAGCCTTAGTGTTAGCCTAACCTAAGTTCCCTATATGAGCCATGTACAAAGAATAAGTCGGGAGCTGCCACCCCACCCCCCGGAACCCCCAGCTCTAAGCTGTTCTTTTTTCTAACGTTATATTGTCCGGCCCCAAAACTTGACATGGGAAATATATCTAATCACTGAATTCTGTTTACATATTTCAATGCTAGTGCATTTCTTTGAAACCGTTGTTTTCGCCGAAACGTAACAGCAAACAAAAGTAGTTCTTACTCGAGAAGATACACCTGAAAGCTATCCAGATCGACATATATGGATTGCAAGTGTTACACCGAGCAGTTATGTCGCTATTAGCAAATGTATACCATATCGTAGTTGACATCGAGTTCAACGATTGGCCAAGGACCTGGTCAGAGCAAAAAATGACTTTGGTGGCTTCAGAACAGTAAAGGATTGAAATAAAAGCAACCCTTCCAAAGAAAGAAGGTCGCTGATATTTATGGGATCAACGGTTGGAACACGATTTGGCATTTTTTTCAAATTGTCCCATTTTCAAATACCCACTCCCAACTGTAGGCGAATGAATTTATCAACCAATTTATTGCATGTAATACAGAAATTTTGTATTTTCACGCAGTTTCTATATTTTACTGTAGCTTATATATACGTGCTTGAAACGTTTTCTGTGCTATTTTTATGTTTGCCAGAAAACTAGAAACCAATTCCATAATAATATTTATTACATTTAATGCTTTGCCAAGATCATACATTTCTATCGTGACATTTGAAAATTTTTCGAATTTTTACATCTTGTATATGCTCGATTTGTTTTGGCGTAAAACGCGATGCGTAAAATAGTAATTTCTGGCTTTTATTATAATCTCGTCGTATTGAGACTGTCAGGCCATTATGAAAAATCATATTCTGAACGCCATATAGGTTTTATTTCACTATAGTACAAAATTTGTTTCAGATTATAAAAATATACATAATATTCGTAGGTTGCGTTCGATTGGAGCGAATAAATTAGGTTAGGAAACTAAGATGTGAAATCTTAGAAAACTATGTTCTGAAACAACTTTTTTTCACTGCTTGGCCTATTTGTGAGACGGATAGATTTGGCCTAAAAAGATAATGAGCTGGAATGTATGAACCCAATATACCGTCATAGCAGATTGCTCAAGTTAATAGTTCAGTCTACAATCACATCATAATTTGGTAAGCATTTTGCATGTTTCAGGTGTAATCGAGAATTCGTGGAAAACGGGGGGCCAAAAACAGTACGAATTTTCCAAATGATGCGATGGCTACATGAAATTATTTTGGTTTGGAATTGTGTTCAGCAAAAAAATAACTTTTTATGAAATTAGCTATAATATTCCCATGACTACGATTTTTAAGACTTTTTCATTTATTTTTTGAAAAAACTTGCAGTATTCGACAAGAATTAGGGGTCATAAAAACCTTTCTATATATCTTTTTTTGTGAAAGTCACCAAATTTGCCGTGAATTCTAATCTGATAACACCAGATGCAGAGATATATTTACCAGACCTTTGATATCTAATTGAAAACGTAGAATAGTTACTAAATTATATGTATACGTGCGTGCACAAATTTACCGATCAGATGCACACATCAGTATAAATTCAACCGGAATATGATATATTTTCTTTGATAACACCGACTCCTCCAATTGCTTTTAGAAATGTATTGGATCAAAAATGAAAAACACGGAAAAGTTGATATTTTGTTCCTATCGCTGTATAAAAACTTTTGAAGATTTTTTAATAAGGCCTTTAGGAAAGTGTCGGCTTTATGAAAAAATTTAGGAAAGTGACGGCACATTACTATATAGGATTAATGTTTTTTTTCATTTTTACCGTTCTTATATACCAAACTCCTAAACTGCGACGAGCATTCCCCTAACCATGGTGAAACAGCAAAAACAAACCCCAAAAACACCCCCATGACCAGAGTCATTTATCTAATGTCTGCTTGGCAAAAGTTTAACTCGTTTCTTACAGAAAAGTCTGTCCATGTAAAATTTCGTTCAAGTTTAGTAGGACAATAAATAAAATCTGCCAACAAATCACGCTGAAAATTTTGTTGCTTAAAAATTTTAGGGGTTGCGGTGAGCGGGGATCCTATAGTCACACGAAAGAGATTAAGCATCATCCAGTCACATTTACGTCCCTGGTTACCGACATGATTTAAATGTCACTGCAAATGTTTACAAATTGTCAAAATATCTTATTAAATACAAAGTGTCAGCAAGTGACGAAATTCCAACTACCGACGCGCGAAGAGAACGTACCGCGCAATGTATAATTAACCGCGAAATAATTTGACTAACGCAATGAACTATCCAGTATTGACCCTAACTCAACTGAGCCAATATTCTTGATACTAATGCGGCGTTCACGTTATAATGTCCCCGCTGTTTGGAACTTTTGCCCCACTTAGTCGAGACCCTACCATATAGACAGTCAGTGTGACACCCATACTGTAAATGAATTGCCGAGTGTTTTAACCGTTATATTAACAATTGGGCAGGGGCTTAATTTGTTTAACGCAGTTGAAAACATTTCGATACATTAATCAGCCGTCTTATTTAAATCCGAAATGTCATTTATCTGTTTCTTTTAATATTATCGTCAAATGATAAAATTTTTGAAATGTACAATTTAACTTGGCAATTTAAAAATTAAACTAGGTCTTTGTAGCCACCAACGTAAATACTTTATCAAACGATAACTAAGGAAGCATTTAATTGAGCAGTATATTAAAAACAATTGATCAATAATATACATATAACACACATCTTCGAGGTACGAGGTCCCCGGGGGTATTGCCCGGGTGTTGGTGTGAGGGTTTCGTCCCCTCATAGGGATCAACCGGTCCGCGATGGAGCGGGCATAGCGATACAGCGCTTCAATGGGAGCAACTGCTCCTAACGTCCACTCTGAGGATTTATGATACACATGCCATCTAGGAACTACTACGAAACTGATGGTTCCATCCAGGTATGATACCGAATCTATGTCGTTTCTTTGAATAGACACGCTGCAAATTTGCGTGGGTTAGATTTTAACTCAGCACTCTGAGTTAAGTTCAGCTGAGAGCAAACTAAATCAAGCTGAGTTCCATAGGAAACTCCATAGATAGTTTTGGGCAACGGCTGTTAAGGCAACAGTCCCGTTCGGCCTTTAACAATTTTCTGCCATCCACAGTTGCGAAACTCGTTGGTGAGCAGTTGGGGACCGTCGCTACGTCGGCCGCGGTGTATATGTTACTTTCAGGTGAATTATAACCCACACTAGCCGAATATTTACAGTCTACGAGCATACAAGGATTTTGTACATTCTAGCGTCATCTCGCTATATTCAAGCACATGTGTTTATAATTAAATAATATGTTTAATGATAGACCTCAAAGCCGTCCGTCGCTCAGCCCTAAATATAGGAGAGTCTTGCAATAGTCAGCTAGCCATAAAAGATTCGGCGCTTCCTATAATACGCCGTGTACCTTCACATACAAATCGATTTTTAACAAAGATGCGTTACAAATATTAAATTCATATCGTAATGAGAGTCGCTTGTTGGTAGTCAGCCATATATTTGCTGTCGTCCAGTTGTTGAGCCGTACAATCTTTACGACTGCCTACGGCCGGCTGTTTCACTTCATAATCGACCGTTACCCAACACTAACTCGGTGTACTCAGTTCAGTACTTTGACTCAGACAGCAGTTTCCAGTTTGTGGATTAGGCACGTTAGGTCCAAAATCTTATTCAGGAACCGTTAGTTAAATAAAACTAATTCTTAAATTAGCTCTAAGTTACATTAGTTCAGTCCGAATGACAGTTATAGCTCAATTCAAGCCTAAGTTACGTTCAAGTTCGACAATATGAGTCAATAGAACACATTTTGAAGCAGCCCTGTTAGATTTCAGACGTCTAAAATGTTTTAGTTTCAGTTGAAATTAATTTAGGCAAATTTTAAGTTATGTGTTACAAAAACTGTTGTTCGATCGCAAACATGTTATATATGATGGAATATCTAAATGGAAGATGCAATCATTTTAAATAAACCATGAAAGCAGTTTTTACCTGGTGCGATTTGTTTCCATGCCAAATTAAGACAGATATCGTCCTCCCAAACCATCAGAAACATAGACGCTCATTGAAGAGGGTAGGGAGTTACGCCTGAGGCGTGGTTTCCCACACCGCCACCCCCCCTGCGGAGTGGTTGACCCCTAGTAGGCCGAAGGCCAACCCCTCTGCTAGGCCCCTGCTACATCCTCCTCTTGAGAACTCGGAACTTGAGCATGTGTGATCAAGATTCAGGAATATAAATACATATGATGTGTCACACAGTTTGCGAAAGTTAAACATATCACACTTCCCTACGATACCTTTATTTTTTAGCTTCCCTGCTGATCCGTGTCCAAACTAGTATTTTTCAGATTTTAGAAACTTTATTTTGAACATTCATGTTTTGAACGGCGAGCCAAATACCATCAAGTTTTACGAATGCCAAGTTATTTTATAAAACCTAAATCCTGCTTTTAATCCGGATTTAACGAATGTGTAATCCTTTCAAGCTTTCCACGTGAAGCGGATGTCTGATACAAACTCAATCATGTTTTATTTATTATATATACGTGCTTTCAAACAATGAAAGGAACTTTTTTTAAAATTTCCCACATTTAGCAGGTAGCATAAAAATTGTATGGAAGCATGGCAGTGAACCGTTCGAACAAACCATAGCCCACCATGAATATTAGCTGAGGAATTAGCAGCATGATACGCCTCAAAACTGACATGGCGACTAATCATAATTTACTCATTTCGCATTTCGTCAAAACGAAATTTAATAATAGCCTAAAAAAGCAATGTAGAATTCAAATCAGTTAAATAAGTCTAACAACCGAACAACGTAATGCATTGCGAAATGTTTTATTACCATTTATGAAGCCGACTCAGGTTATAGTTTTTCATAGCAGCCTTAAAATTAACCTAAGCTTAAGTCCTTATATGGGCCATTTACTAAGCCTAAGTCTGGGGAGGGATGCTGTTGCATGCGAACCCCCGCTGTAAGCTAGTCTTTTTCTAACGTAACGTTCCTCAGGGTTACTGCGGTTGCAACAGTTTTCGCACACTTTGAATCTTAAAATTTAATCAAGAATTTGTGTTTAAGAAAGTAATACGTGAGTTGTCGTTAAAATGCCGTTTCGGAATTGATATCATTGCAGCGCCTAGTACAGCTAAACAGTAATGAGCTAAAGCGTGGAGATGACAAATTTTAACAGAATCCGTTTTTAAACAGCTACATACGCAAACAAGCTCATAGGGGACAAGGAATTATAACACTGTTACGTCATCATCACCGCCTCCACCACCATGACAGATCGGTCCGATTTCACTCCCCCAGCCCGGCAAAGCTTGGCACATCTTACTTGAGTGTCAAAGGCAAAACCGCAAAAAAGGTGGAATATTGGGGGACATTTGCTAAAAATTTAGAAAAAGTTATCCTAAAAAGTGGCTTACTTTAATTTAAGAACGACTTAAATGAGATTCTTTTGGTCGTAACGTTCACTCGTAAACATTTGGGTTATTTAAGTTATATAGGAAGAGATTTTTTGGACAAAACATAAAAATGTTTTCCTTTTAACCGCAAAATAAGAATGATTTTACTATCGGCAAAAATGACGTTTCCTCTGGTTTGTTGAGCTGTAAAGAAGGAACACCTGCCACAATGTTCATTTAATACTTATACCGGAGATAAGACCCAGGTACCGCGTATATTTAGCCTAAATCAGTTGAAAATAGATGATAACTGTAAAATTTATCTTTCAAGAATACGCTAAATCATGAAGTTCGTGTACAGGGGTTTGACCTCAAGTTCGTTTCATTAGAGAGTTTTAGGGCATGAACACAATAAGTATGTAACTTTTTTCCAAATCCACTACAAAACTTTAACCTGAAAATATTTACTCCAGCTATAGGCTATGACATTGCTTTCCGCGTTCAATAATATATAGTAAACTTTTAAAGAGTTTTACTAATCGGTTTCTTGGTTTATACATGTTACACAATAAAAGTCGCGTTTTCGCGTTATGCAGCGCTTTGGGATAATGATCTATTTTCCGGAAAAAACGGTAAAAATTAATTTAGTAATGAAAAAACGGAATTCATTAGTTTAATTTTTAACTATTAGTTGTATTTTCATCAAATATATGGCTAAATCCACATCTTTTACAAACTGGATTTTCATGCCCTCACCATTTATTGATTACATAATGCCTCATAGTTTTCGGGTTGTATCGGCATAGGTAATTCGCCTCTGTGACAATTGCTATTCCCATTGTATTACCTTGACAGTGAAAATATTATTGAGTCACTTCGCGGTAGTTTTCAATAAAGACGCGACCGCATAATCCCGAAGAATAGGTGTTACTTAACATTCGCTGATCTACAGAGGCATTAAAAATCTGTCGGAATCAAAGCTATCAGAATCTCGATTTGTCCCAAAATGACGCAGCGTAATTGATCCGTTGAAAATACATTGCTAAAGTATATATAAATATTGAGTTTATTGTTTTGAAAGCCATTCAAAATCAGAGATATTCCAATGCAAAACCGTATATGCCTATTGAAGTTCTGGTGGTTTTACAAAAGAGGAACCAGTCGAAGATGATAAAATGTTAATATTTCTGTACATCGTTTGTGTTTTATCGCCCCGTAAACCAAATCCTAAATGTGGCACAATTCGCACGCCCAATCCAATTTCTGGGACTTTTTCTTGGTGAAATTGAATTTCTATGATTAAACAATAGGTATTTGATCCGTTTTTATGTTGAATTATTAAAATTCTCCTTCATTTTTTTAGTTTACGTTTATTTTATTATATATAACAATTATTTATATATAAATTGAATATTATTTCAACTAAATATAATCAAATCATCATTGATGAACAGTGAATCACTTGATTGATTCGCCAAACAATTCTGCTGTCAAATGCCAGTCGAATTATAACTGTAAGTTTTTCTGTGTTTACTGGTTTCACTGCTTAATATCTTTAACGGGAGCAATGGAACGACACAAAGTGTTGTGTTAGTTCAGGTTGCCCATGTCAACTTTAGGGGCCGGACGTTATATCGTTATAAAAAAGAATAGTTTAGAGCGGGGGGTTCGCGGGGCGGCAGCCCCCCGACTTAGGCGTAGGCTTAGTATATGTCTCATATAAGGGTCCTAGCTTAGGCTGAGCCTAAGGCTTAAGCTTAGTATATCGAGAACGGCATGGCATGCATTATACTTCGGCCCTTAAACTTAACATTGTCCGTTGAGGTTATCATGAACTATACGTTAGATCGCACATTTTGCGTTCGCCTTTATTCACAACTGGTGTTGATTTTTTTAACAGAAATGTCATTAGGCGGTAAAAGTTGAAGCTAAGTTAAGCAAAGCAAGTCTGAAAATGTTGGTTTCATGTGAGCAATATCAATATTTATTGTCGATCATGTCTTATTGCACAAAACTACGCACGAACCATATCCATATTGTCCATGGAAAATATCTCGTCAAACAAAATTTTGACTATTAAGTTATAAGTAATATCAGAAAATATACTGAGCCACTTAAACTAGTCCCAATTGATAAACTAAAGATATAACTTTTGATCATAAGTTTCAGAAAAGGATCGGATCTCTAAGGATTTCATTTAAAAGTTGCAATCAAAACGACGAAAAATTGGGTTAAATTCTATTTTAGCCAGCATTTCTGAATAGTTATTTAACGTTTGAGCAATAACTAGCGGTCCACGTTCTCGATTGATAACAACACTGTTTCTAGCATCAGCCATTCATACTGCTCAGTGCGTGTGTGTGAAATTTGCGTTTTAACAGCCTTGAACAGTGATCTGAAGATATAGTGTTCGGTGATACATTGAACACATCCTGCCGCGGGCATATTTATCTATCTAAGTATTTTATAAACATGACCAGATCTGTTTTGTCACGGTTCGCCGTCGAAAATATCGAGACATTCATTCACACATTAATCAATTCATGAAAATATTAACGCTGTCTGTCTGACGATGAATTTCGTCATCAGGTACACTTTACTATGTTTCATTTCTATTATATTTTCAGAACGTAGTGAAACGTAGTGGAGATTGTTTTGTTGCAGGGGTGAAATCTTTTAAAATCCGTGTGTGTGTGTGATCGCCCATAACTCCAGAACGCCTTAACCGATTTTCATGATCTTAGGCTCTTTCGAATTGGCATAGTCGATTTACCGTGTACATCCCCGAGCGTTCTTAATTTGGGGTCTGGTTCCGGGGTGAGGGGTCGAAATGTGGGTTTTTCGCCCCATTTTACCTCATTTTAGTACCCATCACGAAAGCAAGGTTATTTTTATCTTAACTATCGAATTTTTTTCTGTGGATGGTTTTGTTTCATAGCAAAATCATAAATGCCGCTGCCTCTTTTTTTGTTTTTCGATTAAGGCTCCGGTTCTGGATTGATGGGGTTTGAGGTATGTGGGTATGGCGCCCCAACGGTTCCTCGACCCAAAATTTGAAAATTTGTTCTGACGTTTTGGGCAGCTGATAAATTGTACCTGGGGGTTTTCGGGCATGGCAAACTCATTGCCGGTGCCGGTTTTGCTCTTCGACCAATGGTTCTATGGGTACAGGAGTATAACGGCCCATGGTTCGGGGTCCAAAATGAGGGTTTTAGTACCCTTCACGGAAGCAAGGTTATTTTTATCTTAACTATCGAATTTCCTTCTCTGGATGGTTTTATTTCGTAGTAAAATGATAAATGCCGATGCCTCTTTTTTGTTTTTCGATTAAGGATCCGGTTATAGAGTTATGGGGTTTGAGGTATGGCACCCTCATGGTTCCTCGACCCAAAATTGAAATTCACCACCAACCCCTCCCGTGGGCATTTGTAGAATTCATATTTACGCCATAATGCCTGTCGCTACATCCGAAACAAATATGGAAGTTATTACTTCATTATGACTGCAGTGTAATTAGCTTATAACTGTCAATAATGTACCAGGTCATAACATAATACCAATTTGTGTAATTGCCACACCACTTACTTCAAGTGCAGAAACTGTAGCGCAGTTCCATAAACTGTAGATACCGTCATGGCATTTACATCAAATACACATCCTGTCAAGACAGTTTCTCAGAAATTTGCAGACACTGTTGGGCTGTTACACAACTTCTGGATACCGTCGCACCACTTATGTCAAATGTAGATACTGTCAAGACAATTGCACAAAAATTGCTCATGGTGCCATGACAGTAACACCAAATTGATGATATTAGCAAGACAACCACTCAAAATTGTAGCTACTGCCACGGCAGTTACACTATTTGCAGCTTATGTCACTACACTAATTCTAAGTTGTAAACATCGTCGCTAACATGTCACTAGATTGCAGGTACTGGCGCGACAGTTGCACAATTTTGTAGATAGTGCTCTGCCAGCAACTGCAATCCGCGAGGAACTGTCAAGTAACCCTCAGCTATTTTGTGCAATTGTCATGACACCTTCCAAAGAGTGTGTAGTCGACGCACGCAGCTTA
>JASANE010024171.1:0-28477 GCA_030248225.1 Trileptium ribeirensis | reverse complement strand
TTTTGTACAGCTATCTCTTTCGGTTATACATAAATTCCCGCTTTCGAATCATACCAGTAAAGCTGGGATTTATGACGGGTTACGCGACCTGTGGTTTCCTTACACACCTAAGAGTTAAACGGTAGGCCTCAACGGTTTATGTGCTATAGCTTCACGGAGTTAAATTTGAAGTACCTGATTTGCCGTTTCCTTTTTACAGCAAGCATTTTGGAGTGACGCCGTTACCCAATATGGTGGTTCATGCTCAGCTGCCGTAATAAAGTAACACGAATTGTCCAATGCTTTTTGAATACAGTTACTAGTGATTTAACCTGAAGTCTACTTAATAATATGTTACAACAAATCTATCATAAATTAATACAGACTGAAGCCAGAGTCTTTTTAATGGTTCTTAAGCTTGGTATAGATCGCTCTCTTGCCATTTCGTTATAATTTGGCTGCAATACGAGTAATATGTTTAAAATCATAGGTGTCGAAGATTCATCGACTTAAGGGGTAGACTGTTACTAGGTTGATTTGGGGGATAGAGGGATACCAGTGGAGGTGAGGTTCTCAGGCGGTAGGCCCCTCCCCACACCCCCCTCGCCCAACAGTTTTGTCAATTTTATCGCAATTTTTGCTAGTTTTATCCCAGTTTTTGGTAATTTTTTTCACGCCTTCGGCCGTGGTGTGGCAGGCGGGGAGGGGGATGCTGCGCAGCCTTCATGGATGAACATTCCATTGACACCTATGATGTAAACCCAAATTCAGCTGTCCAGATAATAATGAGGCGTTGGTCGCAAATTTTTATTTAACAGTTTCAAAATGTCAAAATAGACTTAACCATAATTCAGGCGATTCAAGACTAGTGTTTCGAGCCGACTATTGCATTCTACGCGAGCGGTGACAAATTTATCATTGTCGCATGCACATATTCTACAGTTCACATTCGCACATTATTATGTTCAATAAGACAAACAGCTGTGATAATGTGTACACTAGTGCAACGGAGACGAAATTGCATTAATCGTAGCTGCATATCACGGGCAAAATTTATTCAAATTGATTACATACATTGAAAGTAGGCCTTTTAGAACATCGGTGACACTGAGCCGGTGGTAATAGTAACCATGAGTATAATTTATAGTACAATTTATTAAGTAATAGTAAGCATGATACAATTTCATATGGGCAAGAACAACTTGCGTATATAAAATATATTAACTTAGTCTGCTCAAAGTAAACAAGATCTCACATTGGTCACCTACAACGAAATAAACGTGTTTTCCGCCCCATGAATTAGAAGTTACGACCTGATATTATAAACTGAACTATTTTGCGAAATATACAGTACGTTAAAACAATGCATATATGAATTTTATCTTTTGTGAATAAATGAATCTGTTTTAGTAACGTTGAAATCGAACGTGGGTGTGTGCAAAACCTCCAATTGATTATAGGTTTCTATTCTCAAGAAAATCATTGAAGCATAGTTCCCCACAAGACGCCTTTACCACCAACCCAGGTTACAAAGGCTCTTTCGTAGTCTATGTTCCAATCATACGAATAAGGGGTCAAAACGAGATTCTAAAATTCTATATGTGAATCTGAAAGCATCATATTGTATGTATTTATTGTGTATACAGATTACACAATTGTATTATACAAGCTTTAAACTGCACACACACAAGACTATGCAATGCGATAAGACGATTTATTGCCACAACGTTAACTCTGAGAGGGTTGCGACAACTGCGGCCGGCGGAACTGTCAGCTTAAGATTTTCGCGAAGATGATGATAAATGATTATTCCATGTTATTAATTTATCGACACCACCACTGTGATCCATAAATTTTCAGCAAGGATGTACGAGCAAACACACATGTTCATGTAAGTGTACTTTACACCCATACCTAAAAGCATTATGTATTTTACTTAGTAAATGCATACCACGTGTAAATATATAATCATACACCTGAGCTTCGGACGTCCCTCCGGAGTAGCGCAGAGCAGCCCACCCAGCTTCCCGCGCGGAAAATTTTGGCAAAAATAGGCATAGATCGGTGGAAAATAATCAAAAATTGGGCGGAATGAACAGAAATTGGGAAACATTGGCAAATTTTGGGAGGAAAATTGGCAAAAATTTAAAATAATTTTGAGTCGCAACAAATTTCGAAAATATATCCAACTTGACGACTTCCCCCTATGGATACAATGTATCATGAGCAAACCTTACTCCACTGTCTTGAGTCGGGAAGAGTCGGAAGTTTTGGTTGTTGGGGCATCATATTATTGGGCGGATGATTTGCCCAGCGTTCACTATACGTAAGGAGCGATCTATCTGGCATACTACTTATTTTGACCACAACGACGGCAGTTATATGACATTAGCTCGGAAAAGAGAATATTCATGTGGAACAAAGCTGGAGGTCGGTAGCAATGTTTTTCGCCTTAAAAGACACGTTTCAGGCTATGCCACTAAGCTATCGTGAAAGCAACAAAACTAGGTTATACGAGTGATCATTTGTTCATTTTGCATTTCATTTATTTTCTAACTTTTACACAAAATTCATAAAAACAGTCACGGCAAATGCAACTGTTAAAAATTTGTTGTATCGTCCAAGTAATCTCGAAACTAAAAATTCGTTTTACGGCTGATCATTTATTGCTATCCTACGTTTATGCGAACGGCTTATAAATATTTAAGAAGTCCAACGAATCGGCGGATCTTTTGTTTAAAAAATATCATGTCATGCGTCGAAAACGTTACTATTGGATAATCATCCCCTCCTCCTTACTTCGCTGGGAGACTTGAATCCGATACGCACCCATCCCATTCCCTGAGGGTACACCAATATCAAACCCGAGGTGCATCAATATCAAGCTGGAGGGGGCACCGAGATCAAGCTGGAGGGGGCACCAATATCAAACTGGAGGGGGCACCGAGATCAAACGGGAGGGGGCACCAATATCAAACTGGAGAGGGCACCAATATCTAACTGGAGGGGGCATCAATATCAAAGTCGTGGGTTAACCAATATCAAACTGGAGGGGACACCAATATCAAACTGGAGGGGGCACCAATATTAAACTAGAGAGCGGCACCAATATCTTGCTGGAGGGGGCGCCAATATCAAACTGGAGGGGGCACCAATATCAAGCTGGAGAGGGCATCAATATCAAACGGAGGGAGAACCAATATAAAACTGGAGGAGGGCGCCAATATCAAAGCGGAGAAGGGACCAATATGCAGCTGGAAGGGGCACCAACACCAAACCGGAGGAAGGCACCAATATCAAAGTGGAGGAGGGCACCAATATCAAACTGAAGGAGGGACCAGATTCCACCTGGAGTGGGGCACCAATATCAAACTGGAGCAGGGCGCCAATATCAAACTGGAGGGGGACACCAATATCAAACTGAAAGGTTCAACAATATCAAACTGGAGGGGACACCAATATCAAACAGGACGGGGCACCATTATCAAATTGGACGGAGCACCAATATCAAACTGGAAAAGATACCAATGTCGAACTGGAGGGGGCACCAATATCAAACTGGACATTGTCTCTTACAGCTTGCCATAAGAGAGATTTGTCCCTTACAAATGCCCGAAACAGACACAAATCTCTACCAGCAAGCTAAAAGAGACTTAAATCTCACTTAGCCGTAACAGATCTTGTCTCTTTCGGCTAGCTGCAAGAAACTGTTGTCTTTTATAACCAGCTATAAGAAACAAATGTCTCTTACAGCTATCCGTAAGGTTTTGGAGTCTCTTACAGTTGGATTTAAGAGATTTTTGTCTTTACCTGCAATGTATTACAAACTAAAATCTTTTATAACTGCCTTAAGATATTTTTATCTCGTATGGCCAGTCGTTAAAGACTTTTATCTCCTGTGCCCGGATCTAAAAGACAAAAATCTCTTACAGACAACTGCTCCAATTGACTATAAGAGACAAAAGTGCCTTATAGCTATCTATATGAACCTAAAATATTATACCGCCAGCCTTAAGAGATTTTTATTTCTTACGAACGGCCGTAAAAGACAAAACTGGCCCGTTTTTGCACGCATTTTTCTGTGAAAGCTGCAACATTCTTGGTCACAATGATAGTATCTACTGATTAAACATTATGAAAGTCATACGCGTCGCCTTCGTTTTTTCACGTCAGGCGATCGGGAATTGTGCGGTGTGTGATTAGGAAAATACACTCATACGAAAACTGCTTTCATACATAAAAGAGATTAGATCAGACTATGGATGCAAAATAATAGTCCATTTGATTTTTTGCCCATTTCAGGTCGTGATTTTGACAAGGGAACATCCAAGTGTGCGCACCTAAATTGTATGCATACTTGTCAGAGATGGAATTGGGTCACCTACACGTGACCCGGGTGGCTAGCTGACCCGGTTGCTTCCAATTGTTATTTTTTGCCATGTCAAATGCATATTTGGTTGTCTAGATTGCATCGCAATTGCTCTTTGTACCGCTCTTTATGGTACCATGTTTTAGACCGCAAAAACTGGCATTTTTATTTGTTTCATAAGTTCTCTGCCAATGCTTGCACATTATAGCCAGTGCTGTACGACAAGACAGCATTGGAGCGGGGTCAATAGACTGACGCCGTGACCCCGGATAAAACATTCTTCGGCGAAATTACAAGCTTTTTTCATTACGTTCTCCATACAAAGATCTCACTAATATACTGCTCCATATAACCATTTATTTATTACTATATAACTTTTTAAATTTTTTTAATGCAAAAGCTCGGTATTAATTTCTGAAACCGATCATCGATTCTATATCTAATATAAGCAGCGATTACCACACGTTTGGCTATCTAGGTTTTGTGCTATTGTTACGTCCAAAATTGAGAAATTTTAATATGTTTAAGATTCAGAGGTGTTTAACTTTGATTAGGGTATCATATGAGAAATCTTTACTGATGATTTTTTTACAATATTGTAAATTTGGAAATCTTGTACAATTTGGAAAAAATTATTTTCCACAAAATTAGTAATGTTAACTTGTTGACGCTACAGTTGTGCATTCCGGCGCTTTTGACCCTAAATTCTGGGTTCGGGACCGGATATTAAAAAATTCTTCGAACAATGTTGTTGGGACGGCGCAAAGGCATAATTTATTTAAGACAAATGTTGAAATTCGTCTCAAAGATTTCGCTGAGATTTGTGTTTACACAACGAATTTGCAAGGAACTCATTTATGGTCATACTGAATTCCTCTGAACTGAGTAATACTGAACAAATTAATTTTTTGGTTCAGATAAAGGAGACTTCGGAATACTGGAAACAAATCTCTTTTTAATGAAATCATAATTTTAGTCATTCTATGTATTTCAGAAGTTAAATATTCTTGTGCATAAGTGTTTATATATACATAATTACGTATTTATATATTTATCATTACCGGGGTCAGGATGCGACGGGGTCACTTAGATGTGACCCAGTTCCATTGCTGCGACCAGGACATGACTCAGACACACCCCAACGCCCCGACCCCAGCCATCCACCCTCGTCGAAGCATCCTTCCACTAGTTGAGGAAACCTGTGTTGAGCCCTTTGAATACAATCATATTCGCATCGAAGCAAAGATTAATGTATAGTTGGAGTCCCCGCGCAATGAATCTATGTTATACCAAGGTAATATCTTGGTTCAAGCCAGAGTTGGCATTGTGTGCATGAAGTTAATGGTACTCCAAGGATTAGGCTTAAGCTTAACGTACTGTAAGATAAATGGGAAAAGGTCGGCATCTAATTTTGATGATCCGGAATCACTGCTGATTTGACAGTTTTCGCACGTCAGATTCACATTATGCATCAATTGAAACAATGAAAAATATTAAACTCACTATCTGATTCTCAGATCCACACATGTGCACAAACTTAACATAATGTAAAGTAAAAAATATAAAGATGAAGGGCCTCCCCAAATCAGAGTTCCCCAGTGGGGCGCAAAAAGAGCTATGTTTAATACACCAGAAGTAGGATTGGTGACACTTTTCGACAATTGGGACGTACCTAACTTGGGACTGCAAGTTTTTTGCAAAAGACATCTTGGTCGGGTAGGGAGTTGGAGATTTCTAACAGCTTCTAAAAACCTTACATTTTATGGGGCTACTAAAAATGTCTGTAACACTGTAATAGTCGATACTGTCACTAGTTTGGTCGTTGCAATATATATCTACGATGATTATACTTTTAAAACTTAATCGAAGCAATTGATCAATGAGTCATTTAGGCCAGAATAAAAAAGTGTGTTTGTAATTGCTATTAAATAAAAACACAACAAACTGAGATGGATGCCATCAACACGCACTTTTCCAGCACATTGAAGCTTCGACGAATTTAGCCACAATCCAAATACTGATTGTGTTAGCTATTGTTTTACAAAGTTAGTAATGCGCCGGGTTGGGTTACGGGGTTTTGGCTATATTTTGGGATTGTAATTAAACCGGGCGAAGGCGTGTGACCCGGTCGAAAGTGGTGACCCAATGACCCTGTTCCATCTCTGATTCATGTATATCATAGGTGTCTAAGGTCCGTCGACTTGAGGACTTTGCGATACTTCGGGAAAGTAGACCTTCACCCTCCCCCGACATTTTTTCCAATTTTACCGTAATTTGTGCTCGGGTAGATTGGGGATACGGAGCCTCCAGGGGCGAATATGGCTTGGGGGGTCCTACACTTAGGGGGTAACCCCTTACCTGCCTCCATTAAAGCCTATGATGTATATATACTATTATGAACAAGTTTCTGACACGAGCCTTCCTAAGTTTGTTATTCCTTCCCAATAAGTTGCTTTTAGACTTTTTAGCGGAGTAGAAGTTATCTCCGCTGTTATTGCTGTTGGCTGGCTGCTGTACTATACATCAGCTAATATATATACCTAATATGTTTGTTGTTACAGAAAAGAGTTTTTAAGAGCCGATCACAGCATTTCCGTATATATACATTGAGGTTCGGCTCTCCATAGGCGCAGAACCCGCAAGTTGATGGCAGAACGCGTCCCTCCCAAACATCTGGCGATCTGGGACCAAACCCCCTCGGTATACGCATCCTATGCCCAAAATTCTAGCATAAATGTTCCACAAACACCTCGGATCTCCCTGGATTTTCGCACCCTCAAACTTCAGAAGAACTCTGCGCCATTACGGCTCTCATATACATATCGCAGCCACTGGCTCGTCTTTCCATGAAACATGTTAGGCTGGACTCTAGAGCCGAATGCAGAGCCTAAATTCTCGCCTCTATAGTGCAAATATGACATTTTATAACTCATCGCGAAGTTTATTGCAGCTCGCATAAGAGTTATCGCAACTTTGTCACAGCTCTACTAAACTATGCAAAGATGCTTGACAATAATAAGCTGTCTTCGTGGAACTGATGGTTGTGTTCCATCTATATTTTTGTCATACAGGCTCTTACATTGTTTTCGACCTTTGTCACAATGCGTATTATATATATACATAGTTAAAGTGCACTGTTTAGCAGTCATACTGAAGTTTTTTGACAAATCATTGTTCGAGCACTACACGAAAAAAGCCGGCGACAAACAACCCGAATTTTAGCAACCACAGTTATGACAAAACATTTTGGAATCCTGCTTATTCGATTCCGTTAAAATTTAGATTATCAAGTTTACAATGCCATATCACGACTATACTATGCAAAAGGCAGGTTCACACACGTAGCTTAAAATGATAAGAGCATGATATAAAACAATCATAGTATATAAACGTGATATTTTCTTGAACATATATAATAATAGTGATTCTATCTCGATAAATAGTAGCATGCGCATTGTGTTAGAAACGTAAGCTACCTTCGCCTCTGTCAGTTTGTGCATCACTACAATAGTAGAGAGCGCAATCTTAAAGGGTCACGGCAAAGACGGTTCGTCAATACTCGCTGTAGTCACGTCCAATCGTTAACGAGCCCAGAGATTTAGCAACTAATGAAAATACATACATTCTCGTTGAAACAACTGCTGTAGCCTGTAACTGCTGTGACACTCTTCTGTTAGGAACATAAATATCTAATTCTGAAACGCCATACAGTATGCATGGCGAACTTTCAGGCATGGCAGCTTGTGTTTTGTACATTTTATTCTAGTGTTTGTATGATTTTGTACAGATTGGTTCGTATTTCGTTGTTAATGTGGAAAAAGTTGTGTAATAGATTGTTTATATGGGTTTCATTATCCGATGTGTTCGTTTTGGTTATATGTGTTTCATTATCCGATTTGTTCGTTTTTTCTAATAAATACATCTATGCATCTATAAATATCTAGTTCTGAAACGCAACAGTCTATGCATGACGAACTTTCAGATATGGCAGCTTGTGTTTCGTACATTTTATTTTAGTGTTTGTATGATTTTGTGCAGATTGATTCGTATTTCGTTGTTAATGTGGAAAGAGTTGTGTAATAGATTGTTTATATGTTTTTCATTATCCGATTTGTTCGTTTTTTTCTAATAAATACACTATGCAATTATGTGTGAGTAATAACACTTGTTCAGGGCACATACTTTCTCTTCATGAAGAAAGTACAGATGTTATAAACAGGTATAAAGCCAAAAACGAAACATTGGTGCATTTTCTTTTTTGAAACTATATGGGTCAATCCAAACTAGGCGCGGCAAAATATACTGAACAACTGTAATGTGGTTATTGTGAATTTTACCTATATAGTAGTGTATAAACTTCCATAATTGAATTATATAGCTGTGCTGTCATGCTTAAGTAACCATATTACTGTGCAAGTCGCATATGATCTTGTCTTTCATTCGCCTTCACAAACTTTATTTACTATTATTAACCAAGACCATTAACTTTTTAATTTTCCTATTCAAAACGAGTTGTTTACCACGAGATCTTAACTTGCGTTTTACGTTTTAGAGATTTTCCGTCCTTAGTATATGCATTGAGGGGAAGGCGTTTGGTCTGTAAATATTTTGCACTATTGTCGTATCCACTTCTCTGACATACAAATTTTGTAATCGTGTTCACCGGTGTCACAGCCCATTCCCCGCACCCCAGCCCGGAATTTCCGGAAAAATGAGGCTAGCATAAGATATATTTGTCACAATTTCATAGTAACATTCACCGTCATGACTCATATATGTCGCCGCGGTGTTAAAGCTTATGTTCGCCAAATTGCTTGCTTCTTTTAGCCACTTATATTTTGTCACCCTTATGTTTGAGTCCACTTTAGGTTTGTGCCCTTGGGTTGTTATTTTTTTAAGTCAAATCACAATCGTAGAAGCGCTATGGGAATACGTATGTGTCACTCGCGGTCGCTATTTTGCGGTTTGGCATCTCATTTTTCTCACCGCGTACCCAGAAAAAGGCAATTACAGATAGCGTTTTTTGCATATATTGTAAATTCGTCACTCCGGTATTGCCGTCATTCCAAGCCTAAATCATGATAACCCCGTGCTCTGTTTTTAAAATTGGTCGCTTGATAGATCAACGTATTCGTATTTCTATGTTCATAGATGTGATAAAAATATTGAGAAGATTCAAACATTTGCTAAGGGTAGCTAACTGAAACGGATCAAATAGAGAGTAATCTGTTTTGTGTTTTATATCTATGTGTTGGTCTTTATATCGTAAAAAATATTGCGTAAAAAATTATGATTGGAGAATTTTTATGTGATGATAGTAAATATTGTGAACTATATTTAGCTGTACTCGGGTATTGTCGGCACGACTCGACTACTGCCGTCAATATTTCGTGTAAAAACGTTAAAGTTTCGGCTAATATTGTCACACTCACGGCTAATGCCGTCAATATATTGGCTAAATTCGGCAAAATATTCTAATAGTCGTCTAGAAGTTATGCCTATATATGTAGCACGGGACCGGTGTTTCACTTGCACTCATCAAAATTGCTTTTGCTGTACTACAAATACTATTCCTCCATCACACACGCCCGGAACTAGTTACAAACATTAGATCTTACAGTCTCCTACATTCAAGTCTCACTGAGTTAAATGCTTCAAGCTCTTTATAGATCATAACCGGGAAAAATTATTGATCGTAGCGCATTTTGTTCAACACTTATAGCAGCCTACCGTCAAGCTGCCGTCGCTGTACGTGCACCATAAGTTTTAAGCGCTTTTGGTTGTGCCCCTTTGATTTTGATAGTATTCGAAAAAGGCTTTTCAAATATCGAGGAGTATTCTTGGTAATGGAATCAGCTGACGGATACTGTTAGTAATGTTACTGATACAGACGAAGATGCGATGGATGTCAATGATGTGCCATGCTGCTCATCGTGTTTGGTTAACCGTACCAACGTACCAGCTCAGCAAGTATGCCAGAATAACACTGAAGCTTGCATGATCGAAGGGATAGCGAAGCTGAACTATTTGCAGGCAATTGTAGCCCTTTATATGGAACATCGTCAACCGGACCGATTACAATTGAGCACATTAAAGAAGCTGTACATATAGCAGTTGGATTAGATCAAGATGCAGAGCGCCAGCGTGATGCTGAACTACTGATTTACAACCCATGCAAAAACCTAATTCGGATTGCAACACTCGTTCCAGCAACAATGCTTTCGTTTTAGCACACTTTTACACCGTAAGATACGATTGGATGCAAACGAAGTTTTGCTCCGCATGCGCACCACCGATCCGCATTTCAACAAAAAGTCTTGAAGAACTGGTAAAGAAACGATTGCCAGTTCTCAAATCAAGTCTCGCAAAATTTTTCCCAAACAATCTCCAAAAAACAGTCTCCCGATAAACAATGCATCTGTCAAGGCTGTAAGACAGGTATGATAAAGATCGTAACGGAATGGTTGGTTCAATGCCTGAGATGTTTTAATTGGAAGCATGAAAATTGCCGCCGTGGGATAGATGAAACGACGTTTTTCTGTGCATCGTGCGCTCGTGTCAAAGCACAATAACTTAAACATTATAGATTTGAATTCTTATGGCATCAACTCATTTTCAAAATTTTCTATAGCTTTGTAATACCTTTGAAGTTTTGTTTGTATTATAAAATTGCCGGTTATTAATAAAGTGACCGACGGCAATCCGGGAAATTGACGGCATTAGCCTGAAATATTCCGAAAATACCCGAGTCAAAAAATTAATGACATTCTTTCGGAAGTTAAATGTATTAAACGTTTGTATCACATGGAGTACGATAAAATGGTAGCGCACTTTTAAATGCCCCCAGCAATTATAGCTGAGCTTAATTCGGACTAAGTAACTTTTGTGGTTCTAGAGATATCGAGCCTTTATTTTAACGCTTCATGTTTTGCAAACATAAATGACGAAATTACCCGAGTTTACTATACTACAATACCTAGATAGATAGTGAACATAGCTGATCAGCACCTCTTTTAACCGATTCAGCATGTCTTTTGGTGAGCGCGGACAACAGTGCGAAATGGAAAATGTGTACATAAATTACATTCGTACATCACAGAGCTATTATTAGCGTTCACTAAAAGCTAATATCAATGGCATAAATGTGAACCCAAACAATTTAGTCCTGATTTTATACAAAAGAACAATCATGATGTACGCACCTAAAGTAGACGCACGCATTATTGTCCATTCCATGTGTGGTATACATACATCAGAAATGGAACCGGGTCATTTTTGGTCATATCTGTGGTCGGGTAACGAGGTGTGACCCGGTGTGATTCACAAGCCAAAAGCACTCCGCTGCACTGTACTCAACAAAATTGACAAGCACTTTTTATCTCCACCGCTCGTCCACAGAACATAATGGCAACTCTGGTCCATGTTAAACAAGCTCTGGGAGGACCATTGTTCTAAATTCGCAATATGAAGCGGGCCAGAATAATGGCATGTTGATTAAGGTGTGTTAGAATGGCTTGTTGGACACTTTCGTGCCATGCAGGACGAAAAAATTTAGTCCTGAAGAGCAGTTTCCTTTCTACTACGGGTGAGAATTCGGCCCTAAGCATGACTCGGCTCTAGAGGCAGGCCAAGCTGACTCTGCCATGATGTCTGAAGGGCCGAGCCAGAGCCTAGTGTGTCTGGAAAAACTGTGGCCCCTTTTTAACTTTCAAACTTCCAAATATCATTGCGTAGCTTCTTGTCCCCTCCAACCTTTCGCGTTTTCCATTTTTGTATTACTTCACGTGACAAAATGTACCCGATTTTCTGAAACTGTTGGATTTTGGCAGAACTCGAGTAAAGTCGACATAGCCCTTGGATAAAGTTGACACTGCCTGTAATGTCGAGACTTCTGTATTTGGACGATTTTTGTTTTATTTTCAATGAAATTTATAAATGTAACGACTGGTTTTGAATACATTACAATGGCGAGGACGAAAAACGTATCAAAAGCAAAGCTCAAAATCTAATAACGGGACGCAGCTGCATGGCGCAACTAGCTAAAACCGTGCCCACACGACCCCGGCTATCGTAACCTCAAGGGCGAGCCGTAAATTTTGAAAGTTCTAATCGTATTCTTGGTCAGCCCCAAGAAGCTACGGAGCTTAGCAGGCCGCAGGCACGCTTCACGGGGTGTGTTCGGACCCCGCCCGATTGGTTGCACACGTGTCTAGTATCTGGTATGATTGCTGAGGTGCCCCAGGGAGGCTAGCACCGACACCTGCTCACAGGCCATGGAGCTTAGCCGCTATTCCCTATCTTAGACTCATCGGAAGTTCTTTAGTTCAATTTAGTTGTGTTAAAAAACTGGAATAAAAGATGAAAATTTGCCCTAGAAAATTGAAACTCAAGTGGTTTTACCTAGTTAAGATCGTGAGCTGCTCCGCGCTAGAGCATTGTAGCCTAGGTGGCCACCACAGGGTTCCGACAACCCCTGATGATTTAACGTCGGATGATCAATGGCGTGATCGGCCTTTTTTCTGATAAATTTAGTTTTGGGGACGACTAGGGAAATTTCTGTTTAATTTGAGCAAAAAGTATAGGAAAATCCCTAGTGAATTTTTTTGAATCATTATCATGAACGGGTTAAGTTTTGTTCGTGTACTCCTATCATTTCATTCCTTGGTTCCAGTGAAAAAACGAACATACTAGAAGGCCGTGCACGCCAGTGCCTGGGACAATCTCGCCCTCAAGCCGTGGCGGGCATCGCCTGCTCGTCCAAGCGGACAAACCCGAAAATCCCTATCGGTACAATCAGGTGTAAATCAAGGCTGTACTCGGTGCTCATGATACAAGGTTTATTTACACGATCAAAGTTTATGGTTGTGACTAGTGTTTCCTGTCGGCTAGATAGACGGACCAGATGAATCTAGTCGGAGAAGCTTAGTATTAACTGCTGTTTTCGTTCCAGCTCAACAAGCTGTGGGGCGCAGGGTGCAAAAAAGAAAAAAACACCGGGGCGGAGCGTGCAGATCCTCGCGCGTGCGCGGACTAGGGGCAGTTATCCCTTCTGCGTCTCAATGCTAGCGATTCTTCAGCTATGGGGCGCATAAAGCAGGGGCCCTAGAGTGCTTCAGAAGGTGCTCCTTAGCGTGCCATCTTAGACACGCGGCGACGGACATTAGGCGGGGTCAGGGGTAAAACAACGACATAACTTGACTACGCGAGTTCCACTATGACAACCCCAAAACACGTTCCGGCGGGTTCTCAAGATAACGGAGCCGATTAACTTGTCTTAGCGATTCATTCATGGTACTGCTTAAACACTGATTTGTTTCGGGTGGTTTTGTCTGCCAAACAGTACGACTGACCGAAGGGAGCGCAAGAGAAGAGGGAGGGGGTGGGTGGAATAATTTATCAGTTTCTGAACAGTGGGGGTTGGTCGTAGCCGGAGAACAGCACGATGCGATCTCCTGGGCAATTTCTGGGCAGTCCCCAAGGGCGAGCCTGGTTTAAGTTTATTCGACTGCACGGCCGATTTTATAGGAGGTTCGGTGGGGGCACGTCACACAGACGGTATACGCCCTGCCGATCAATCATCCGGCCTCATTTCCTGACCTTTGGGTCGTTTTATACTACGGGGGCACGGGACGGTCGGCCCCACGCGCGTCGGCGTCTTTTCTTTTGTCTTTGTTTGTTTGCTTTACGCCTCTCCCTATCGACGATCTTGTCGTCCTAGTACACTGCTGTATGCAGTGTCTCAACTGCACTGTAGTACAGTTGAGTTGTCATCGGCTTAGGTGCCGATGTTTCTATATCTCTTGTGGCTGAATGGTTAAGACTAATGAAACTGCAGCGGGCATACATTCCCCGTGCAGGATCGAGTCTACTCAAGGGTAATACTAGAAAGAGACATACAATGAACCACAACATGGGCGTGCGCAGTATATAGCCTAACGGGCAACTCAGGATAAATAGTGAAATCAAGCCAAACTCAGCGACCAACACGCTTCAAAAAGAAAACGGGGTTTCGCACTCGCTCGGTTCGGGGCCAAAATGGCCTTGGCGAAGCAATTAGTTTACTTGGATGGGGGTAAATATTTTAACTTTTTTGGATGCGGGAACTCGAGGTATTTCTCCCGCATGGGCACTCACTGCATACTGCGATAGCGCCTGCCATCGGCTTATTTAGCCATGCTGTATTTTAGTAGTTGGCCTTGAGAGAAGACCATGTCTCTACCTTATGGTGAACACTCGTAAGTTTGATCGTTTTAGTGGTATATTTTAAAGTGCACCAAAATGAGAATTTAATATCGGACTGTCCGTATCAACTGTGGCATTAACTGGGGTGAACGGAATTTTGGGACGGCTAAGGGCTCTGTCTCAGCGGCCGCTTTTTGCCTCATTCATTCACGAAGTTAGACAAGCACATTTTTACATAATTGTGTTTCAACTGTGCACTTAGCGTCTTATTTTAATTACTGCAAGCAGTGTTTGAAATATTGATTGCAATTTCATTAAAGTTTTGATTGAAGATTGTAAGTGTCAACTTCACTCGAGCGATGTCGACCTTACCTGTGCGTACTGTCTACTTAGCCCAAGTAAATTTATATACATTATATAGGGGATGGTCAAAAGTGTTGATATTTACCAAAACTTACTATATATTGTTAGTCTGTATGTTTTTCCTAATATATATTATTGAATCGCAAACTTTTACTGTTAAGAACCTAAGAACCGAGGCGACGAGGATATGGTTTATAAATAGGTGAGCCTAGGCAGCACCTAAACTTTGTCTGAGATACGAGCCGAGCAGGACATGGTTCGGGAGGAGCATAGCCGAGCCAGAGGCTGAAAATGTAACTCTCGCCTCTACTTTTTGCATTCGTTTCGTGTTCTAATAGTTCCAACCTGCATGCAATTTACCGTACAAACACTTCAAAACAACTTAAATCACGGTTAAATTGCTTACATTTCATTTAATACTTACTTTTGGCAACAACTGTATTCTGGCTAAACGTTTCCCTAAGACGCAATTGTAATCGCGGTCTGCCAAGCAAATGTTCAACTTTTTTCAAGACCGTTTCTTTTATTCTTTTACTAGTTCACAGATTATGCATAGGTTGCTATGTCAGTAGGTTACTGCCGTAACCGGGTCACACAAAATGATGACCCGGTTCCATCTCTAGCATGCACATATCCGTTTGAAAGTAAGTAGCTGCAGCCAACATTGTTACATCTGTCGCCCATTCATCTGGTGACGGCATATTTACACGTTTCCAAATACCATTCAGCTTCAAATCTAATGCATTTTCGCTTTTGATCGTCAATTTCCCTATGCATACGATGAACTATTAGATATCTGAGGCTTCCATAGGGCATTTGAGACTCGGTGACACAAATAACTCAAGCAATTTAAAAGACAATTCCCATCACTATTCATAGGTAGAGCAGTTGTTTAGCGGCCCATTGCCATTACGTGGTCGATGATAACCCTAGGTGCTGTGTTACTATTCGTTGCCAGGATTCGTCTATCGGACGAAACTTTCGAGTTTCCGTTCCAACCTCAGGTTGCACATTTAAATGTTTAACTAGGCTCGCGACAACTTAAGACCTGCTTTCATATGTGCTAATCGTAATCTATTAATGAGCAACATAGTAATTCTATACTAGGACCAGTTCTGGCCCTAAGGGATCCCCGCTGCACCACCATTAATTTCACTGTGATGCCCGTACAACCCCGGCTTACACGATTCCCCGGTGGATCCAGGTCTGACCGATAGGAACCGCTTAGCTTAGCAGGCTGCGGGCGAGTTTACCGGGGTGTTCGGCCTGGCCCCTATCATGGTCCACGTGTCTAGAGGTATGGAGGTCCCCCTGAGGGAGGGTCAACCCCTAAGCCTGCTGACATGTAATAAGGCTGACCCGCCGTTCCCTCAATTCCCGGTATTGGGTCCGGTACCATATATACCAAAGCCTGCGGAGGCCCTTAGCTATAGGATCAGTTTAGGAAACCACTTGATGAGCCGAAGGACTATTTCATAACCCTTGGACCCTTGGGACACCGTGAGGCGATTGTTTTAGCTTGGCACGATGTAAGGCCTAACTAACTGGGCCTAACCGGTCCACCGTATTTAAGGGTTATTCAGGAGGCGGGATGAGTGTTTGCTCTAAGGAACTTAGTGGTCTATGCGCTGAAGCGAGCTGCTGTCGGGGGCAGGCGGGAATGCGAGCACGAGCGGAGCTAGTTGGAGCGGTGGGAATGGCCGAATTGGTCATAGGAGTGCCACTGTATTCGGTATGGGTGCGGCCATGATTTGACTATAACAAAGCCGGTACGAACTCTCGGGTGGGGAGTAAGAATGGAGGAGAGCGGCGTGGCGGGAGCGAGCATCATTGGAGGGCGGCGTGCCATGAAGGACAGGAAGCCTAGGTCAAGCAGTGTTGAGCATACCCTAGAGAGATTCGTACATTTCCTTGCAACGGGGTGCGCCTAATTTGAATCAATCTAGTTCGCCTACTACATTGCACACGCCAAAATTTTATTCTTTGGTTTTCCCTTTTCTTTGACAAAAAAATAAAACAAGAGCATGAAAACAAAGACATCACCCAACCGGGTGCACGCAAATAGGCAAATATTTGCATCGTACTGCGCCAAGACCCGGCCTACGCAAGATTCCTGGCTAAATATGTCCATATGTGAGAAACCTGAAAATAACAAAAATTTGATTCCCTATTTCCCTTGCAGCTCTACTTGGATAAAGAAACGATGTCTGGTGAGCTCCAGGTGAACTCTTTTAGAAACACGGAACCCTCGACCCGAAATTTTGCTAATTGATAATCCCTACTCCGGGAGAATGAAATGAAACTAGTGGGCTATGGTTAAGCTCGTTTAGAAGAACGGAACCCTCGCCCAAAATTTGCAACTTAGGCCTTGGCCTTCGGTTTACCGTTACGTTAATCATGTAAAATTCCGTCACTGTTCTTAGCACCACCCTAAAAATTTTTTTGAATTTGTCTTGCTCAATCACAGATGCGCGGGCACAGCACTTACGGGAGCGCGAAGTATCCGACGGACACCCCAGCACCCGCAAGGGCTGCCCCAGTCCCTAGGCCTAAGCGAGAAAATGTGAAAAAATCTGTGAAACGCCTCGGGCGGAACTCTTCCACGCGTCTGCAGGTCGAAGAGTCCACCCGAGCCATACATAACTACCGAAATTTCGCTATGCAAAAAAATTGGCTCTGAATCCGAAACGCCCTCGCCCATAAAATTCTAAGCCTGCCAAACGTCAACGCCAGTGAAAAATTTCTTTTCCCCCTTTTTTATGCCAAATTTAGAATAAAGCGAGTATTAACGAGCGGTGTCCACTATGAGCACGACCCAGTGAACGGGGAATCAGTCGAGCGTGGAGGCATCGCTTTCTTGAATACAATTTGGCCCAAAAGTTTATTTTACTCTCAGTAGCGCGGGCACAGCACTTACGGAAGCGCGAGGCATCCGACGGACACCACAGCACCCGCAAGGTGGGCTGCCCCTGGTCCTATACCTAAGCGAGAAATCAAAAACTTGGCGAAAATCCCCGGGCGAACCTATTCCACGCCTCTGCAGGTCGAAGAGTCTACATGTGCAAACGAGAGAAAAACGAGAGAGAGAACCTCCAAAACATCAAAAACCACGGCGACAACCGCCGACAAAAATGTCAAATTCTAAACTGAAAATGCTCGATTGGTCCCACCTTCAAGCCGAGCTCCCTCTTTTTATATCGACTGCGGTCCCTTTACGGCCACATACCCCAAAGCGCAAAAGAATTCAAACTTTTGAAAATATGCCATACCGATATCATGACAACTTATGCCATTTGTACAATGATAAAGCAATAGCACAGAATAGAATAAAACAAAAGAGATATCGGCGTTGCACTGCAATATTAAACTAGCCCCTACCAGGCACTCGATAATATGTTGGCCAGCAGCTGCACTGACTTGGCCGAAATTTGCCAAAGAGACAAAACCGCGCGCTGGTGGGCTCGGCCAAAATTTTAAGAGGAAGATATAACGACGCTCGGGACGCTGTTTGCTCATAGGGACATCGGCACATTTTTGCCGATATCTCGTGATCGAAAGGGAGCAGGCGGTCGCGGGTAGAAACAGAATCATGCCCTGGCAGACCGGCTGCTGATGAAATTAAAGTTATAATTGTATCTTCCACGGGAGCCCGTTAGAGGCCGATTTAAACGTACAAAACCCAAGATTTTGGTGTCCTGCTTGAGTTTAGAGGACCCTGAGCGGACCCGTGGGGGTGGGCGGCCCCGGTTTTCAGCTAATCAGTTAGGGTGGGACCCGATAAGTGTTCCGGGCTCAAAAAATCGGGGACTTTTGGTTATTTTAGGTGTCCTTTTAGGCTTGGAAAATTGGCGACTTAAACGCCTGTTCGGGAATCCGAAAGTATTTAGGAGAACCAAATTTTGTGACCCGCCTGAACAATTTGACATTCTTAGAGAGCCCTTAAGATGGTTTAGTCTCCCCGTTCCCCTAAGTTTAGTAGAAAACCCAAAATCCGAACTTTTAGCGCCGCACCTAAAAATAGCTTCTTAGGAACTTTGTATCCGAAATCTCAGTTCTCCAGGACCGAAAATTTAATGACCTAAACATGATCGCCTGTATATATGAAACTCTGAATTCGTCCCGATAATTTCTGACCCTACATATAAATATATATATTATATATATATTATATATATAAATATATATAATATATATAAATATACATATATATTTATATATATCTGACCCTATATATACGTGAACTATAGGCATGACCGATATCAAACGAATACTAGTAACCACTCGGCGTGTGCACTGGGATCAGGCTCAGGGTGACCAAGTGTCTTGTACCACCAAAATCTCTGTGACATCCGTTAGTCCCCGGCTTCTCCGAACGCACACCCGTCCTCCACAGCAAGCATAATACCACATAACACGCGAAACATTTTATAAACAAAGTATTGTATGAATTTAGTTTCACGAGGATCGACCGGACACCCCTAACTGTTATCCTCTCTTTTGCATTTGGTGCCAAAAATCATCCCGTGCACCTTCGGGTGGTGGAGTGTGACCTTATAAGTATAACATACATAAAAATACAGTTTATTATTTCACATTAGCAATAACATGCCACAATTATCATATCAAAAGGAGGTCGCACTCTACCGGTATCCGGTCGTCCATTCCCTCTGTTCCCTACGAAATTTTGGTGCGTTTCAACCGTTTTATCATTTTCATAAAATTGGGGCTGTTACAATTCTAAACGCCAGAATCTATGCCCAGATATTTCGAGTTAGCCCCATTGTTCGGGGGATATAGGGCTAGCCACATTTTCTTCGGGCGGAAATTTCTGGCTGGTTGAAAATGGACCTGTGACACCGGCCCAAATAATACTCCTCTATAGAAGTTTGTTTAGGCTCTATTTATCTTTTAAGCTTAACCCATGAATTATTGTGTATTTTGCACAATGTTAAACTAACTCCACACTGGTGGATTGATCCGGGGTCGCTTTGCCAAGTCTTGTACGTTAGCCAGTACTCTACGTAGGATCTGGTGCTCAGTTCCTAAGGCAACTAAGAAAGCGAGCGAACAATAAGTCACTTACGACCTCACTTCCCGTGACAAATTTCAGTTAGCGCATGGCGACGCAATATATATAGCCCATTTACAGCCGTGTGAATCTACAATAAAAAGGTTATGTCCAATTATTGCGAACAATATTTCCGGCATCGGACTACAATGTCCATGTTCCTGGAAGTTTGATCATAAATAGTGGATTCTATGGAAGCCTCAGAGATCAAATAGTTCATCGTATGCATAGGGAAATTGACGATCAAAAGCGAAAATGCGTTTGATTTGAAGCTGGATCGCATTTGGAAATGTCTAAATATGCCGTTACCAGGTAAATGGGCGACAGATGTAGAAATGACTTGCTGCAGCTGCCTTGTACGGCATATGACTAACTCATCGTGGATTTCACATATTATTCATATGGCACATACAGAAACTGGCTCTAGATTTAACAGGGGCGTAGCCAGAATTTTGATTAGAGGGGGCTCGGACAATATTTGTTTTCAAAAACAAAAACCTTTAGTATTACAAGCAGCGTAAATTACAATGAATTTTTTTATCGGAGTTTATCGAAGTTGCCTGCGAGGGTTAACGGGTAAGCACAAACATATTATTAGCTTTGTAAATGTTTTGGATTGGAATGGTATCGTGGGCCGCTACGCCCCTGTGCTAAAACTATTTTCACGAAAATAGGGATTTGCTACTTGTATATGTTTTGGCAGAATGCGGTGAAATTATGGAAAAAAGTATTGCTTGATTTTGTTAGCGATACATGCGCAGACTTAATTTTTCCGCAGTACAGGTTGCTTTACGGGTAAAAATTCATCTCCAAATTTATGTCGTCTTGTGTATGAACCGTAACGAGGCGAGTCGAAGCTGAGCCGGATCGAGATTATTTGACGGAGGTCGACTCGGCTCAAGACATGATCGACTCTGCTGCTCGGAGAATGAAAGCTTAGTCTCGGCAAAGCTCGGCTCTAAATAAATTGGTGCCCGCTATGCTCGGGCTCGAGCCTTGCCGGGCTTCGAGCCGAAATTCTTATCTCTACAGGATGCGGGTCTTAGGTGTAAAACCTCAACAGCAATTTATTGAATTCGAGCGGAATGTGAGAGCGAAGCGAGCTTGTAATATAGCTCGTTGTAACTCATAACTTATATCTTTGGAATAATGGATTTCGACAAATTTTTTTCGTTCGATAGCAAACGTTACAACGATATACCCTGTAATGGGACGCTAAGAGCCCCGGCAGTGTCAAGGGTGAAAATTGCCAAAAACTGGTATTTAAAGGTTCTTTGCCAAATTTAGCCATGCCAGTTCCTGTGTTTCGCAGTCCATACGACAGATGTGTCACAGGGCCGACAGAGGAATCAGCTCATCAATACCTACAATTTTGCTGATGAACATTTTTGGGCTGCTGTGGGCTCAAAAGTTGTTTGTTGATCTTTTACCAGAAATATCAATTTTTCAAATTATGTTAGCGCGTTTGTAATTTCAAATTACTGTGTTTAAGATGATAAATCATGCTGAATACTGTGGTTTATGACCTAGATTTCAACTTGTCCATACACTTTTCAGTGATTACAAGGGTTTCACGGTCGACGAACTTCGATTTCAAAACCTAATTGATGCGCGTGTAACATAGTTTCAAATGGCGAGTACATTAACGATAATTCCGCATTAAATTCAAAAATATAAAATATCATCTAGTTGCTGATACCGGAATACTTGTTAAATCGTTAGAAACTTTAAATCATCTAGCATTTTCGGAGCAAAAACAACATTTTAATCCAGGAAAGTGGTTTAGGTTTATAGAGTTTCCTCTTGTCATGTTTCATATAGATTTATGCTGAATAGATACAAAATCATAAGTCTCCAATATTCGTCTGCTCAGGGGCTAGACGGTATCATCAGGGGTTGTGGCCAGTGCAGGCTGGGATAAATTTTTTGAAATGTTTGGGAACTCATAGTTCCCTCAATTTGCTAAATTTTTTCCAGTTATTGCTGATTTCCCAATTTTTGTTAAACTTGTTTTGCCAATTGTGCCAAAGTTCTTCTCATTTTCCCAATTTTCCCACAATGTTCCGTGTATTTTCGACACGGAGGTGGACGAAAATATGGCTTAGACGGCCCGTTCCTCAAGACAGTAACACTCTTCCCTATGACACCGTCGTGAAAATTCCTGCCACCGTACTGTGACAGTTATTGTGAACGACTCATTTAATGTTGCATTCAGTGCCTTTTAGATAGTAGCACCAACAGTCTATAATAAAAGCTGAAGAATAGTTTGACACTCAGCTCAGGGATACTCTTATTCTTTTCTGAATCTGATTTTTTATGTGCCGCTAAGCATATTTGAGTGCATCGACTACATACTAAAGTTTTTTGCAGTTCACTTTGGTCAGAAGGCACACAGCCGATACACAAAAACAGGAACAGTAGTCACAAAAAGCTGACCACAATCGAAAAATAACTAAACGATTATAGATGAGTCTCATGCTTTTTTATAAAATTTTCAGCAGACACTTTCGGTGGTTCTACATTCGGTGCTTATGCGCTGCTGTAAATAAAGCCATTGTCCCACAATTGATGAGGCAATAGTGGCGGAAAAGCATAGTATATTAATATTGCTAGTTTTTCTTTTCGTGCAATTTCACATTTCAGCTGACAGATTCACAATGAGATATGGCGTCAAAAATTTAATTAATCGATGACAGTGGCAAAATTTTCCAACCATGGGGCTTATTTGTTGTTGGCGATAAGCCTGTTGAGGCACAGAGACATGTGTTTACTAGGTACGAAGCATTGTCTTGTTTTTAACACCGATGTGTAATATTATGCTGCTTGTTAAAAACCGTATGTTTTTTGGTTTAATGTTAAATCGTGACGTGCAAATGATTGTTTGTGTTGTTATCGATTTTTGGTTTTTCATTAGATTTTAAGAATATGCTAAGGCTTTATTTTATAGTCGAACAACACAGTGTGTAAAAGGCATATTGACTCAGCATTTGCTACCGATATTTACGTACCATGTCGTATCTTGTTTAAAAATTTAAGTTATACTCTGACATTCCGTCGCCTAACAGACATGAGAATATATACAACACGAATTGTGAATTACGCTGTTACTGCTTTTAATACTACACCATACCTAAACGATCTAAATGGCGGCGTCTTGATTATAGGTTGATGCTTCCTTTTACGTGATTTACGATTGAGAATTTCACTATTTAACCCTGTTTAAAAATATTGCACCAGCTATTATAGGCAAGTATTACAACACATAGGAGTACACACTCTTTAAGAAATTTCTTTAATATGAATTGCTATATGAAGTCAATTTTGTCGGGATTGTTTTTCGAAAACTCTGCTACACAATTGCTCTGTGGCCAGACAAATTTTTCCATGAAAACTATATACAGGGTATTCCATAAGTTACGCACTAGTATTAAAGGGATCCAGCAGGCTGAATGATAAATATATCTAAAAGCGTTTTGTAGGCACGTACTTTTTATGTAGCATAGTTTTTTAATGAATAACACTTACCCTAAGTGCGAACCTGGTCGCGTGCAAGATAAATGCATTGGTCCAGTCGAAAATGCATACTTCGGCAGACTTTTCGAACCATGTCAGGCTCCAGAACGAGAAGCTGCTCCGATATAACCTCTTTAAGGCAAAACAGGGTCAGTGATTTGCGTTTGTATACTTCCCCCTTAATACTCCCCGCAGAAAAAATCGAGAGGGTTTAGATCATGAGAGTGAGCGGGCCATTCGACAACGCATCGTAGCCCTTCCAACGGTCAGGAAAGGTTTCGTCCAACAAACGGCGCACAGCAATCGCAAAATGAAGAGGCGCGCCATTGTGCATAAAATTAAGCCTGTCAATAATTGGTAAGTGTTGAATATTAGTATAAAATTTATTTCGCAGCATCATTAGATAATTGTGTACATTCATAGTATTGCCGAAAAAGAACGGTCCCAAAAATCCACCAGACCACATGTCCACTTACACTATCACATCAGGGGCATGCATATGGTGTGCGATAATGTTATGAGGTTTTTCTGCATGCCAATAAACATAATTATGCCGGTTAACGTGGCCGTTGTGTTTATAATTGCTTTCGTCGGACCAAATGGCTTTGTCAGCACAGCTTGGATCATCGTCGAGACGGTATAGCCATTTTTTCCGAAACCTCAGTCCTGCGATCATAATCATCCTCATTCAGGGCATGATTTTAATGTCGGCCTAAAAGATTTTATACCTAAACTATTAACAATTTGGAAACAAACGATTTGCTGATGCCAGTTTCAACAGCACAATTGTCTTTACAACAGTACATTGACTTTGTCAGACTATTGTGAAAATTATATGAAATATCATCCATTTCAGCTGCGGTCGGTGGTCTCCTTGTTCGGAGCAAGTCAGCAACGGAACGTGTTAGATCAAATCTTTTATTAACTGAAGCAATAGTGTTATGTGGGCGGTGAAGACACATGCCGGCATCATTGACAACTTTACGGCTATTTTGGCTATAAGGCAACATCACTCAAATTAAGTCGAGTATCACATATATTTTCTTACACGTAGATTTTTAACATATGTTCGGTTATAATTTCTGAAAGTATGAGCGTTGTAAGTATATTATGTCAGTCTCGGCAACAGTTTGAAGTTGGGCATTATTTATGGGACCCCATATGATATCGTGTTCTTTAGCAATCATCTTTAGTGTTCTTGTAAGTATTTTTGTTCACTATGTTTAACAGCTGTTATGTACTAAAGACGCTGAAGTCAAGGATTTTGAATGTTGATTAATCGATTTACATAATCAGGAATGACCTGAATTCTTTACTATCATTTTCAAATAGGAAGCGTTCACAAATAAATGTGTGCACTCACTGTATTTCAGTCATTGTGTTTCTTTAAAACAAGATTGGTTAACCAGGAGTGACCTAATAGATAGCAAAAATGACCGAAATGATTTTGATTTAGCTCATTTTAGAGCAACTTCATCTAGCATGATTACCGAACGTAAAGTATGGTGCTTGCGCATTTGGCCTTATATGTGATATTGGGCTTCAAGCAGCAGACAATTTAAGCGTTTTGTATCAGTTTTAGCCAGTGGCCATAATAAAAATTTTACAGAAAAGTATCACGCTCGGTCAAGCTCATGTACTTTATCTTATCTGATGACGTGGTCGTTTTTCGGAAGATCCCTGTTTCCCAAGCATCGCAGGGCGTACCCTCAAGGTAGTTTAGTGGTGTTTTAGCTACACCCTAATTTGGGCCCCCAAAGAGCAGGACAGTAAATACCACCAGAGTAACTTTGATATAATCAAAGTCTACCAGAAAGCCTTATTTGTGTCATTCCTGGTTTATATTCAAGTCTAAAATTATTAAGCTTAAAATTTAATGCAGAAGATGGCGAATTAGCACTTGAATATATACATTTGATTTTTCATAGACAGTTTCATTCATTATTTACACCGATACATTTTACTTACGCACATTTGAATTTGTGCTCGGTTTACATGCGTTCAGAATAACGTGAGGCATAATATGGGTGCAATTTCGGTTCCCGCAACAAAATCCCCATATATGATTTAGGTCTGAGGCCGGGGGTGGCTGCTAGGTACTCGGGAGGGGGAGTCGGGGGAGGCAGGTTTCAGCCTACGAGAAGGTTCAGCTTCGGCCGATCGGCGGAGGAGATGCACCTCTTTCGGCGCCACCACGGGAGTGGAAGTGCAACCGACCTGACGAGGGGGTCTGCGATTCGTGCGGAGGTGGGGTTACCGCCTATGAGCATGTATGTTCCAGAGGAACCACTGTGCGTAAAGTTGCGGCTTCGAATACCGAAATACGCGTGCAATTTGTCTGTGTTTTGTGCTTTTTGATGCAAAAACAATCGCTCATAACCTTAGTAGCTATCTACAGCTCGCTTCGAATAGGATACACGTTTGATTCAAAGTAACCAGTAACCTTGAAGGGCAAGGTCTCTTTGTTTGGATACACTTAGCTTAATGTGGTTTTTACATTATAATGTCCCTGCCCCAACGTTTGGAACTTTTGTCCCACTGTAGTCGCGACCCTACCGTATAAACCGTCAAGGTAACATCATACACTAAATCAATTGCTGAGGATGTACGACATATCCTTAGCTGCTACATTTTTGTTTACGGTGTCGCACACACCCTTAGATACCATTTATCGCGAATTATATATAGTAACAGACACTGTTTGTAGTTACTGTGGTGTATTATTAAAATGTGTTATTAGTTTTTGAATATTTGGATATTTTGTATCTAGAAAATATGCACAGTAACCAGATAGCGCGCTGAATATCGTCAACAAAACTGCTAGAAGACATTGTGTCCTTGACATCGTCGACAAATAACAACACTAGCGGATCAGCAGAATCTCCCCAATAACTAAGGAGCGAATTCTTCCACAGAGTACCACGGGAAAAATTCTCACACGTAGTACTACGGCAAAATGTTTAGCTTTGGTAGTGACCCTTGCGATTGCCGTTGGGATAGACAGTCTGTTCTGATGCATCAGATTGGACACAGCTAACGAATATGTTGACACAGCGCAGTGAAACCCGTCTTTTGCAACCGATCCCACCAGCAGAATTCATTCAAATAGCTTTGCACAAACTGACGAGGCACACCGCGCATTTGTTTTATTCGTTGTTTGTGACGATTCCAGTACGACTCAATATGTTGCGTGTGGACACCTGTAGTTGTTGGACCAACAAAATGCAACGAATGATTAACAGTTTCGTGCTGCAATTCGGCGTGCTGCTCGATGACATTGTACACAGTCCATTCATCGGTATGCACAATACTTCCTAGGCGAACAGCCGTCCGTATGATAGGTATTATTGTAGCCGCATCACGTCGATCTACAATTTGTCCGCGTACATAGGTTCCAAACTTTGTAGACGCCGCATAAGTCTTGATCTAACCTCGGTGCTAAAATTATCATTGTCTCAGCTTTATCACTGAACATACATAAGTCTGGGGCAGCTGCTCCCAGAACCTCACGCCCTATGACTTTCCTTTTTTATCAAAATACCGAAAAGCCTATCTGTGTTGCTTTGTCGCCCGTAATCATGCTAAAAATCCAAATATAATGGACGATTGACGCAATTTTGACATTATTGAGTATAGCTTTCAGCAGTTTCAACCAATTAACTACAATAACTTTACAGTGCGTAAACAAACGTTACTCCTAAACGTGCGCGTTACTGCAAAATTAATTTGATATATGCCTAGTTATATGCGAACATTATTTTTTTTTACGAGGAAACTAATGCCAGTATTCAATAGTTCCAACGAAACAAATACGCGACGCTGCCACTCGCACATTATACATTCACGAAATTTTTGCTCCTCTCTAAGCTTTCCTTTATGTATTCTATGACTTACGCGTTCGTTTGCAATTTTTAACATTTTGTGAAATTTCCCAACTAGAATGATAAACCAAATATTGCAAGTTGTGTCTCTGAAATTAGTTTCGATTTCAGGCATTATATATTTGTAGTGTCAAACTAAAAACGTACTATGTATTTATTTTGGCTTGTTTACCCAATTTCGACGAAAATCTCGGTTCGGATGGGCTCTACGTGGTCAAACAAATAGTTCGGCTCAGCCAGGCACTATTGGCTAAAAACCTCTTTTTTCATCAGGCAAATACGAAAGTGGCAATAAAAATGTTTCATCATATTCCGTGAGTAATCACAACTGAATAGTTGCTTGATATTCATTGATGTGTAGACTGAGGAGATCGCGAATCTAATGACTTGATGTTCATTCATTGCTAGTGCTGCAAAGTATTTAGCAGTCGAAACTGGCTAAATGGTCAGTTTGCTAGTACTGCCGTAGTCATTGGGAACGTATAAAATAATTTTAGAAGCGTAATATTTCGATAAAAGGCTGGATCACAAGCACTGAAATAGTGCGGTCTTAAACAGCGACGCGGCTCATTATCTGTCAAAGCAGAATTACAATTTACAAGCGTCAGGTCCACATTATAGTAGTGCTAATTTGGAGCCATACGATTTTAAATAAGCTTACGCATCACCAAATTTTGTATTCAGGCATCATGTTACCGCTGCAAACTTTCAGAGTTTTGTCAGAAATGTCACTCCAACGACTATAAAATTCGGTCAACACTACGCTCGAAATAGGTACCACACATGTTCTCCTACAGTAGTCTCCAGAAGAATCTGTCGCAGCATTTACCCGATTGCAGCGCGGTCCCACCAGATTTGGTAATCTATTAACGGCTTTCGTATTTGATTCCGTTCCGGATACATCGCAGTTGTTTCCAGGAATAAACATTGATTTTTGCTGTTAACGTTGCGTAAGCATCATTCTACCATTTTTACTGGAGGAAGTGTAACTGAAATGTAGGCCATGCGTGTCTTGACATATATACTAAGGCTAAGTCTTAGCCGTAGCCGAATCTTAGGTATCCATGAGCATTGCACTTAGTCAAATTCTAAGTCGGCCGCTGCTGAACGCACCGCACTATA